>JAOUZG010027119.1:6878178-6904320 GCA_026289955.1 Argiope argentata
TTAATGAGTCCTAATCAACAGGTACCCTAAAATAACATATTCCGCCCTCCCAATGAACATCGTAAAGAATTTGTGATATTGTTTTCCTTTGAAGTCAGTTTCATTGTAAAGAAGAGCATTTATAGATATTTTTACCAATCGTCGCGTTCTATACTCGAATTTTCAGAACAACCAATTTTTTTTTGTAATTCTTTCCCTGTTAAATCTATATGAAAAAAATCATTTTCTTGTGAAATTGAAATTTTCTAAAGGAAGCAACTATTATTGTACAAATAAAGAAACAATCATTTATGTTTATTTAAAACAAACTATTCGCAGAAGTTATTCAAGCAGGCAAAGAAATTAGTAAGACACATTTCAAATAGCTTTCATATCTGTATTTTCTGATAAATAGTGTTATTCTGATATCAGTTTTCTAAATATGCCATGAATGAAAAAATCTTAAATTTGTTTTTTAAAGATTCATAAATTTAAGATTCCAGAGTTTCCCTAGGAGTACATAAGTTGAGTGAAGTAACAAATGTTACGAGTTTTGGATTCTTATCTTTCACATGGAAAAGAAGTCATTCGAAATAGAAACTTTTTGATGCATAAAAATGAGAAGTTCAATGAAAAAATTCTTGGAATAAAAATACAACGATCAGGGACCTAACAAAATGTACAAGTGATATTTTTGTATCGTAAAACTTTTGAACAACAAAATATCTTGGGAGAATTGAGCTCATGGTAATGTATCGACTGCAATCTCACTACGGTTTTAAATGCAACATCAAATAAATTTATTGCGGTTATACCCGAAAATATTTCTGAAGTGATGATTAACGCTTTATTTAATTTTTTAGCTAATAATTAAAAAAAAATTCTTTAATTATTTTTTTTATTTCTACGGATATTAATTAAATACCTTAAATGTAAAAGTAAACATAGCTTTTATAACACTAACTACCTATATACGATGCTATTGATAATTAACTATTATTGACAAATAAGGGTATTTACGTATTAGACCATTTTCGCCAACGATCGCCAATGGTTTAGTAAGTCATTGGCAACGGATTTAAATTTGGCGATAAAGATCAACGGATTGAACCATTGTCAGATTGGCATAGTTGGGGGTTTAGCAACTCATTGGGAACAATTCTAAATTGAGCGAAAAAATTGGATGGTCTAATACGTAAGTACCCAAATAAGTTGATTTAAATTTTTAATATGACTACGAATATAAATTTACTTCAATAGATAATTTTGGAGACATTTTGAACATAATTAATTTGAGGATACTCCCAAGCTTCATATAATTTTCTTCTTTAATTGTTAGAAATTCATATTAGTGTATTTTATGAAATATATGTGCTTTTCTTTTAGCTATGTGTAGATTAGCCGAATGATTTCACGAGATAAACAACTGATTGAAATCACTATTGTCTTCCTTTCAGTAAGTATTAAAGTTAACATCCCAATTTGTCTTCGGATATAGCAAAGTAAATATTATAGTGCCCTCCATTTATATAATATTAAAGTAGCTCATGGAATCGGTTTATCTGTAATCTGAAAGTGTATTTGAAAGCCCTAGAACCCAAGGGAACACTTCACCTGAGCAAACATTTCTTAGAATAAGTTCAGGGAGGGCAATGAAACATCACTTAGAATCTAAGAGTAAACAGTCAGATGGAGTTGAAAAGTTTTAAATCTGTCAATATTTATAATTCTTGAAAAATAAAAATAGGGACGGGAAGTATGATGATCACAGGTTTCTGGACTCAAAGTTGCTAATTCCCAAACATTACTTGGGGAAAGGATAAACAATAAATAATAAACGCTAACTTTATATCCCTTGTAATATGGTATATCGTTTTTAAAAGCCACATCTTGTTCTAAATGTGGAGTTCGGTTATCTGGAAATTCCATATTATTATAAAAATAAATTGCAACACATTTTCGTATACAACCTTTCATACCACAAAATCTAATTGAAACTTGCTTTTCGAATAGCATCTTTTATACACTTAGAAGTATCTTACAGACAGCCTCATTCCTCTCCTTTCAAACCTTTCTTTAATTATCTATCTTAAATGTGCCTTAAAGCGGCATCTATTCTCATAAAATAACAAACAAGTCATGCCAGATTCTCCGATCCGCCATGAAGGCTCACAAATTTAAACCATAAAACTGAATGACCGGACCGCCGCAACAGCAACACTGGCGGGAACTAGGGTGAGTCCTAAGGTCTATCTCCCGCCACAGTGCAACTCTTCCCATAGAAAGTATGTCCTGTCATTGATACGAGGAGTTTTCCCCCACCTATTAGTGTACCCACCAAAGTGCCGAGATCCAACAACCATGCAGGAAGCTTCTCATCCTATTTTCGAGATGCCCCAAGGGGGAAAACAAGAAGTAAAATTTGCAAATTCTAAACAACCAGTGTTATATATATATATATATATATATATATATATAGCGGTTCTGCAGTTACTAGAAATGTCTTCGATATCCAAAAACTGTGCAATTTGAAAAGCAATCAAATTCGTTCAATATAATATGATAGCAATCTGTACGCTAATGATAATTTGTATTACATATTGGTTATATAATAATTAATAATATGCGTTAGATAAACGTCTACTAAGGTGTAAAATCAGACAAAAAAGGAGCTGATAAAAATCCATTGTCTTAGTTTAATTCAAATTAATTATTAACTTTAAGATTAATTATTAATTTTAAATGTTGTTATTAGGTATTATTGTGGGTGGATTAAACTTGAGTTGAGGCCTGGTTGGTAAGGCGTTGGATTCGCATCTCTTGAGGTGCAAGTTCGAACCCTCCATCCGAAGACTCTCCTTGTGTGTGTGTGTGGTGGTAGGCACACGTTAAGTCTATCGTGGTCTCAGAGTCCTCCATGTCACCTTCTCCAAAGTCACCACTGAGGGTAATGGGTCAGAGGTGATCGTTCTCTGTTCAAAATCTAAAACTATGGATGAATGAATGAATTGCTTGAATGAAATCCACCCTGTAAAAAGGGTTTGTGACGTGTGTGATCTAGAATTCAGACTTCTGCTATCAGACTTCTGCTCAAGAGGCAGGTGATATCATCAGAAGCTACTGCCCTCCTGCTTCTTTTTTAAAGCGGAACAAGAGAACAATAACAACAAGTTTTATTATTCAAGCCATGAATACTAGAAACAATAAACGCTTCAAAGAGTAGAGTATGAAAGTTAAATAAGGATCACAGAAGTAATCGCTTTCAAACGACACAAAAAAGGAGACTCCCCGCTTAAGTTATGAAATGTAACTGGTATTAAATAATCTTTTTTTAAATTGTTTATGGCAATCACAATTATTACTACTGCCTTCCAAAAAATTCAGGAAATCATAGCAATATATTAAATAAAAATTAAAATATTTTTCTAAGTTAAATTAAGTGAATGAAAAATATTTAATTACAAGAATGAGATTAAAAAGAAATTATTATAAATCTGTTCCATTTTTTTCTGAACCTAGAAAAAAATATTTTTAAAAACACTTACTAAAGCTAAAGTAAAGAGAAAAAAATCCTTATAGCTATATCAAATGCATTTCAGAACAAAAATGGATTTGAAGCCTTTCTTCACTCGACGCAATTTTCCTGTAAAATAAATCAAAGAACCCTGAATGAAAATCTTCTTCCTATTTCCTCAGTTTCCACAGGAATGTGTAAACCAGAATAAAACAAACTCAATTTCACGAGTGCTGTTAAGTTAACTGTTCCGCCGAAAACCGCTTTCAAAATCAACAGTTTAGAGAGAGGAGACTTTTTTACTTCTTTATAGGTTGACTTCATCGTTTCGTCTCTTTCTTCTTTCCGTTACTTTTAGAGAGAAAGAAAAAGAATAATAAAAAAAGGAAAGTAAAAAAAAGAAGAAATAAAAGAGGAAAGTCTCGCCGAGCCGTGCGCGCGGCCGTGAAGGAAATCAATAACAACAACTTTGGCAGAAAACGGACGGTTTAATCGAGTGAAGAGAAAGTGCAAAGGTAAGGCAAATTTCTTCCACTGAAAGTAAGAAAGAAAAAAAATCAGAAACAGAAAAGAAAGTTAAAAAGGAGAAGAAAAGTTTTGCCAAGTTGGAGCCAAAAAGTGATATATTGATTATCCAAAGGGAAAAGTAAAAGGAACGAAAGTGGAAAGAGAGAGAGAGAGAGAGAGATCTCCCTTATTTTGTATTCTTGTCTCCCGTGAGCGACAAAAGTGTTTGGGTGTCACCCGTGAAAGCTTTTACGTCCGATTCCTTTTATTTTTTAAGTAATCGAAGTTTCGTTTGTAACAAGGCGACTTTTGGCAAATTACATATATTTCTTTAATAAATATTCCCTTAAAAGCAAATATTGTTGTTGTTCTCATGTTCCGCTATACAACGAAGGAGGGGTACAGTATCATCTGAGGGTAGTCATACCAGACTCTCCGAGCAGACCCAAGGCACACGGATTTAAACCACTAGGGGTGAATGATCGGAATGCCTCAACAGCAACACTGGTCTGAACAGGGATTGAGTCATAAGGGCTATCACCAGCCACAGTACAACCCTTCCCATAGCATGTACATCCCGTCATCGATGGGAGGAGCCTACCCTCACCTATTACTGTACCATCCAGGATGGCGAGATCGAATCAAAATGCCGGAAGCATCTCATTCTCATTTTGAGGAGATCCTCCCCGAGGGTTTAGCTTCTGAGGGTATGGATTTCTGAGCACCCTAGGGCAGAAGTCTGACTTCTAGCTCACACACGTCACAAACCATTTTATTGGGTGAACTTCATTCATGTATTTCATTCATCCATCCACATATCGTAATTTAGACCTGGAACTGAGAATGATTGCCTCTGATCCGGAATCCCAGTGGTATTATGTAGAGGATATTGTGACAACGACAGATTTAATGTGCATTAGACACCACATACATTGAGAGTCTTTGGTAGGCGGGTTCAAACTGGCAGCAAATCTTTAAGGAAGCGAAACCAACTCCTTATAAAGCAGGCTATTCTGACCATTTTAAAACAGAATGTATAACTCTTGGATGGAATTTTACTTACAATGGCCTATACAATTCTGTAACTTTGAATTACGGTTATTGTACAGTTAAATTGACTTATACTCCATACAAAATGCAATTCCAATCAAAATTTATTTAGTAGGGGATGAATGGATAGTTTTAAACTTATTTTTTACCTTTGGATATATAGTGATGTAGATCTATATGTTTGAAACCTCTTATATCTTTATGTAGCAACTTATGCATATAACTTTTTATTTTAATAGTAATAATAAAATTAATATATCATTTTGGAACGTAAGCAGAATCTTCGACTTGGTTTCTCTTTCTGTGACAATTTTTATCGATGCCACGCTATTTGGAAATTATTTCATTTCGGGGGGTGCTACAAATAACGATTATCTAATAAAAACCTACAGAGAAATAGGTTTTTCAAAAAATCAAAAATAAGTGTAACGAATATGTATTATATTTTACATATGCTGATAAATTCATGAAACAAAAATGTAGCTTTTCTCTTGATATGAAAATACCTCAATACGTAAAATCAGTTCTACATAAGTTCGTTAAACCTCCGTGACATTTCATCCTTTGCCATCCATAAAGGTATGAAAAGACAACGTTGGTCACCCGATTGTTTTTTCAAAAGCATTTAGGTATAAACTGAACTAGTTGAACATCACTTTCTAAGGTGAATTTTACTATGAAATAATCTGTTAGTTAGATTAAACTTATCAATTTTTAGGGTATCATTTATTACACCTCACATTTTAATTTTTTAACCTACTCGAGTAACTAGTGTTTATTATTCCTTTATATTTCCATTCAATCTGTGCATTCATCCAATTTTATTCATTTTAGTTTTTATCATTTCTTGAGAGGTTTTACGTTTTCTTATTCTGTCACTTGTTTGTTTGTTTCAAATTCATTTATGTCTTCGTTGTTCGCCATGCGGACGTATTACATGGGGTATTTCTACGTATGCAGGTTGTGAAAGTCCATCACACCCTCTAATGATAATGCAGTCTCATCCGTATAGAGTACACTTGCTGCGAAGTTTCGGTCTGCAGCATTTTCTTGCAAAACCATCGCGCAAAACCATACGTTTGCTGTAGTCTCCCAGTTCCAGTGCCGGGACGCGTTGTAAATGATAAGGATGTAGTCCTTCGTCGTGTACAATGCGCCAAACGGTAGCTTGGGGGGGATATGGGTCTCTCGGGATACAACTTGTGTACTTGTTGAAGGCTTACTCTCCAGTTCTTGGAGAATCCTTTCTTCAGCATCAAATGTCCGAGTTGCTCGTTGGCGACCAGTATCCAGCTTGTGCACGTCAAACGAGCCGCTTTCACACAATCGTCGAAGCAGAGTGGAAAAGAATGAGCGGTTAGGCACATTTCTACCAGGATATATCGCACCATGCATTCGCAAGGCTTCTTGTCCATTACATTTGGCCATACCGTAAATTAAGTGCATGTCAGCACTTTCGCGGTGTGTGCAAGTAGCCATGATACGCCCAACACATTCACGGCTCGAATGAAGACAATCTCCGTTTGCTCAGGTCGTGTTTGCACCGCAACGCCCTCTCGACCCTATGGTGGTATGCGATTTTTGATCTTTGTTGTATGACTGATCTATCATGTAAGTTTGTCCACGTTGTTTTGAATCACCCTGTATATATATATATATATATATATATATATATATATATATATATATATATAGAGATAGAGAGAGAGAGAGAGAGAGAGAGAGAGAGAGAGAGAGAGAGGGAGAGAGAGAGAGAGAGAGAGAGAGAGAGAGAGAATCCATTTTTTTAGATTGTTTAGAGTTAGATTAAAATTTTGATTAGTTTGATGTCATATAGAATTACAGTTCCAGCAACAAGATTACATACTATATTTCATTTATTTAAATCAATGTACTTTTGTGTTACTGCGCTTAGAAACATGCGAAAGTATATATAGAAAAGATTTTTAGATTTATTGACAGACAGAGAAACATTTTCAAGAAATTCACTTTTCTGACTCAGCGAGATCTAAAATTTGTACCTTCCTGAAAATCTCAAATTCGGAATTTTAAACGATGACTGCACTTTTCTGTATATACGAAAAATTAGGCAAGATTTAAAATCTTCAAGATATTTATGTTTAATAGTAATAACAAGAAATAAAAATGAAATTATATCTATTTTTTTCAAATGGAAAAATCTATTTAACTTCATGAAAATTAATGATTAAAATTCAAGTTATGTATTAAGCTAAAAAACAAGTTATATATTGTTAATATTAAGTTAAGTTAATAATTCCCATCAAAACATCACTAGTTTACGATATTAGTAAACATTTAATATCAATTCGATTGAAAAATGATTTTGTCACTAGAATCATTTCTAAATTTACTTTTCGTAATAATGTATTTTCAATAATACTATAAATTTAATTTAATAAAATTGTACATAATTTTTTCTTTGCGAATTATTATGAAATCTTTTGTTAGACATAAAACCGGAAAAATCACGTCTACCTCTTCTTCTTCTCGTGTACAGCCGACCATCCCGCCACCACTAAACGTAGCAGTATCGACAGGATTTGTTGTGTTCGACTCTGGTCTTTAGCAATGTCCACCCTCACATTGACCGAATTTGTCAAACTCATATTCTCTACGAGGAAAATGGTCCCTAAGTGATGAATTACTGACCACCACCTCCTCAACAAAATTTCAAACTGTTGGCAAAAAACTGACAATTTTTGACATCATGTACTTCAGAGTTCTAAGATTACCTGGTGCCATCAATATTGAGCTCAAGTCATTATTTTTAATTCGCAGCTTTTTTCTATGTTTGAAGATTTCTGTACATTCCTTTAAATGGTGATAAACAATACTGATTCCTTTTCATATGCATTTATTCCTGCATTCTTCCAAATTCACGTCTACCTTTTGAAGGAATTTTAAATGCCGATTAAATGCTTAAATATAAATACATTTAGTTGTACAATTTGGTAAGAAATATAATTGCACCCACTGCAATTTCTTTTGCATTAATAACTTTTTCATAATTACAAAGTTAAAATAAACTCAAAAGAATCGCATTTATTCTAATCGCCAAAAGAAAATAATACATAAATAACAAACAGCCAAAAAATGGCTTCCTTTAATTAACTGTGATTGTTGCCATTTTCTAATAAATACCAATTACAAAATTTCGTCTTATTAAACAAATAAACGTTTTATCGTCCTCACTTGAATTAACTCATCGCAAAGAATAAAATCAGCAATTATATTTCCAATCCAATTAATGAATCATTCCAGACTCATAAAGTAGAATTCTGATACTTCTTCGAAACCGCCAAGAGCAAATAAATAGATTTATTTAATACCAACTTCTAATTGCAATTCCAATTTAAAGTCAAAAGAAACTCGTAGATTGCGGATAAAAATAGCTAAATTATAAAAGCGCGAAAACTTTTCACCGCAATTTAGGCACCTGAGAAATCGCCATTTTTAAATTAGCAAATCCTTAGTCAGCATGCATTTATGGAAAACAATAACTTCCTGATCGTTCCAGAAGTTCCCCGTTTTATCTATTCCAATCCTAATTATCCGCGAGAAAGAGCCATAAATAGCAAAAGCGGAAACAAAAACATTTCCGAATTCATTGCCTGTCCTTTAACATGAACTCATTAAATTTAACAAGCTCGAGCATGAAAGTTTTTCCTACTTTATTATTGTTTCGTCTGCTGTTCAAATGTACACATTTTAAATGTACGGCGGGTGGCAATAGCTTCGCCCGTTCAGGAGGATGCCGGGATAGGATGAGACGGAAATTTCCCATCGTTTCGGTTATTTCGATTCCTTAATTTATTTCTTGCAAAACGTTGTTATTTTTGTCATTTATTTTTTTATTCCTCTTCCACTCGAATTCTGGCGACGTTTTGCTTACACTCGAGCGAAGTTACCAAGATGATTACGGATGCAAATCTTTTTCAATCGAGTACTTGCTGCCCCGGCCTGGATCTGCATAATTTAATTTTCGGCAGACTTCCGCTATCAAAGAGATCGGAACGAGTTATCGATGAAATGCTGATGACGACATTTCTAACGTTTACTAGAACGATTTTTCAATATAACGGCTGGAAATAACTGAGTTCCGGCGATATGCTCTTCAAACAGCAAAAAAAAAAAATGTTAGAATTATTTCCTGCACGCAAACTTTGACTGAATTTAGTGATATGGCTACCTTTGGCTACTAACTTGTCCCCCCCAGATAAGCGATTTCTTAGAATGATAAATGATTTATGGATCAGATTTTTACTTTCTTGTGTCAAAAAATACAAAAAGCACTGGATTGTTAACCCTCTTTGTATGTTTTTTTCTCTCATTTTTTATGAAATTAATTTGGTGATAAAACCCATACTATAGATTAAAGAAAAAATGTTTAAAAGCATAAATATATAATATAAAATAATTTAAAAATAGTATCTATCATGCAAATCCACATGTTAAAATCAGTATAAAATCTTCAACGTCCCACTTTTCTAAATTACTCTTATGATTATCGCTATTACTAACAAAAAAGAAATCGCACGTTTTTTTCAATTATAACAAATAGCTTAATGAAAAGTTCAAGCTCGCTATAATGCTTGAGACATATTTTTACATCTACTTTGTGCAATAGTCGTGAAAAATTTTGCCAACAAAAACTAATTTATAGCGCACTGATTTTCAGTGCAATATTTTGTTCAATAAGTATTATAATGAAAATTTGCATTATCAAGCGAAGAAAGGTTAAAATATTCGAACAATATATTTTGATAAATCCCCACTTTTTAGACTTCATATGATTCCAACACATGGTTTCTGTAGTTTGCCCCTCTATCTGTTTGGGACAAAGACAATACAAAATTTGCTTTGAGCGTACCAGAAAAAATTTGGTATTCAAAAATTAAAATATAAAATAATTATACTGAGATGAACTTTATATAGCAGAAAACGTAACATTTTCTGTCTTAAGTTAATACAATGTCTGTTTCTTTAAGATAATTGTTTTGGATGATATGAAATTCAATTTTTGTAGGCACGCAGTCTTTAGAAGAGTAATTCTATTTTTGATCTATATTAAATTTTCAGTTTTAAGTCTGTTTTTTTTAATTCTCTTTTATATTCTTCCGTATGACTAAATAAACTTTTTGTTGATACTGCGAGCCATCTCCAGAACATTTCTATTTCTATTTTGGAACGGGTTTGTTAGCTGTAATTCCATGTAGCATTCAATTCAATGTAACTATTAAAACTTTTAAAGCAGAAATCTGAAATTCATATTGTTACCAACCATTTAATTTTACATCCTATCAAGAAATGCCTTTTATGATCAATCTCTGTTGCGTGCTAAGAGGGTAATTACGGAGTTTGTCAACAAGACTGGCAACCATTTGGCGACATAGCAATGACTTTGGCGCAAAAAGGATAATGCTGGAAAATTTGAGAATTTTTAGGATTCGTGCATTAGAAGGCGAGATACTTCCTATTATGTAGTAGTGAATCGACTCTTAGAGAGAAGAGACATTGAGGCTTCAGCCGTTTAGAGACCGTAGAGCTCCGATGAACCCTCCTGTTTTGGATTTTGTCTGGCCGCTTTTTGTGCCACGGTCTATTACTACGTGTGAGCTACTGTCTTCTATGGTGTAATTTCATGTGTTCGTCTGGGCTGTAAATATATGTCGTCAGATTATTTGTTTGTGTTAGTGTCTTCGTATAAATAAACGTCGTTGTGGTTTTCTACCCATCGTTTATGTTATTGCTTGTTTGCATTTCACTGCAGCAAATTCTACAGGAAATAATAAAAGCCACATTATATATATATATATATATATATATATATATATATATATATATATATATATATATATATATGGGAAAAATAACTTTATGAAGGGAAGAGAGAAAAAGGCTGTTTGATAAAAAGTTTAAAACACTAACTATGTGCTTTCAATCCCATTCTCAGGACAGTAGAGACTTTTTTATTTTATTGTAATTTTTGTGCCAATGAGTATATTTTATGTACTTTTTAAGAAAATTTCTGCTACTATAAAAAGTTCATAGTTTCAGTAGTTTTCTTTGAAAAATAATATATCTAGTGTTATTCTTTTATTAATTAATTATTATTTAATGTTAAAATATGAATTCATCATATTTTAACATTAAATGATAATTAATCGTTCAGTAAGGTACGCAAATAAGGTTTGCTCCATTTCGAAAACATTCCTTAATACCTGTTGTCCTACTTTGTCACTAAACATGGAACTAACGGAATATAACTTTAAAAAATTGTTTTTCATAATAATTTTCACTATTTTTTAATAATTTGTAAAAATATCTGTGAAAATGATGATATTTATGATAGTTTTACTTGTGTGTTAGCACATGAAGTGAATTGATTCACTCTTCATATATTTCTTTTTCTTTCTGTATTTTGCAGATAACTTCACGGAACAAACTAAACTTCAGTTAATAAAATATGCAAAAAATAGACCACTATTTAAACACATATTGTAGTAAAGGATATATTACTTAAAATGAATATTTTATATTTAGTTCACAGTCTAGGCAAAAGAAGACATATCAAAATTCTGTATGCATATTACATTAATTTTTGTCTTTAATCTGTATCTCATATAAAACGAAATTTCTGGCTAAACAAAACGTCTTAAAGAGACTTTCTTTAGACAAATCTCTTTAAAGCGACAAAAATTCTAAGATTGCATAGAAGAAAGCGAGTTGAATTTTTCAAAACATAACTTCTCTCTAAGGGCGTTTTTATAATAGCTGCTCTTTTTGTAAAAATTTCATGGTGACACTGAATTTTTTTTTACATAAAACGGCTTTTATTTACAGAACTAACACGATCTTGGAATAAGCGTTTGTCACTCAAGCTACTTCTTGAAAGAATAAGAAAAACATACTTGCAACAAGAATATCTGAACAAAAGAAAAATCCTACTTTCTCTTTTAGAAAGAAAACATTCAATAATGTAACAATGATGTGGTAAAAATATTTTCGCACAGTAACGTAGTTTATTATTTATGGAAGAGAATTTTCCTGCTTCAAGACTGAAAACTATGCACCTCTTTTACTTGGTTTTCAAAATGGAGGATTTTGAATTATTTATCTTTCGATTTCGGTGCATCTACATGCTAACAAAGTGGTAGTTTGATGTAAAATTTAAAATTTAGAATAAAAGATTTACTTTGAGAAGAAAAAAAGTTATTTGCAATAAAATAGTTATTAGAGTTAGGAATTCTAATCTCCCAGTTTTATGGAATAAAGAGTACTTTAAGAGCAAAGTCTTAGACAAATATCGCTTTTTTCTTCTTTTTCTATTCATCTTGTTAAAATTAGAAGTACTTTTAAATTTCAAGAACTGTTTCAATTTTTGTTCAAGACGAAAAATTAAATACATTCCCGAATAATAATGTTCAGTAACTTTTTTATAAATATTATGTTTAACTTCATTCATTTAAAATAGTTAAAGAACATTAATACCTCTGTAAAAACCCTTTTTTGCGTGAGATTTATTTAATTTGAGCGGTAGAGGAAGCGATAACTTAAAATTTTAGTCCCAGATTTTTATTCTTACGTTGATACGGAAAAAAGTTCAAAAATGAAACAAAAATACGAAAAGGAACGCAAAACTATCAGAGCATCATTCGTCTAGTCAGACTCAAACCGACTTCTCTTTTTACTCCCGGCTCTCTTCTTCCACACTCCGTTAGATAAGCGAGATTTCTGTAAGAGGTAAGCATGGTTACAAGAGTTGGTGGGCCTTACAGCCTTCTCTTACACAGGGTTTATAAAATATTACAATTGCTAAGAAATGTGAATCCAAAATTTTGTTGTATGGCCACGTTTTAAGCCATCTTGAATCCACAAAATGCATTTTTCTAACTATGTCTACTTTTGGATGAGATAACTAAAAATTCTGTGAGATAAGTGTAAAGAATTGGTTTTCGTTTACATTAAATTTGAAGATTCCTATCATATTTTAAATGAAAATCATTCAGAGGACACCTGTCTGATATATAAGGTAAATTTATTCTAAAAATCTATTTTTTTCTTAAGATTTCTTTACTATGAGCGGTAGAGACAGTGATCACTACAAATTTTAGTTCTAATTTTTTTATTCACATGTTGATACGGGACACAGCTCATAAATAAAGCAAAAATACGAAAAGAAACACAGAACTATCAAAGGGTCATTCGATTCGAAAAAGTTTCAATTACTTGCAACGGAGGTTTAATTATAGCTATTAGAGGTTTAATTTATAGCTATTAGATACCGAGAGAAAAAGAGAATAAAGTATCTTAACCGTCAAATAATTTGAGCTTATTTTTTATGATCTTCTGCAGTTCAGACCACCCAGAGTCAGAAAAATACATTTTTGGCGTTACGTCTGTTTGTTCTTCAGTATGTCAACGAACATTATGAGGAGTAAGGACACTTATTGATAACTTTGTGGCCAATTACCTCTAAGATAATGACAGCTTGACAAATAGGCTAATGTATGAACAAACAATGCAATAGACCGCAGTAGACCACAAGAAATCCTGGCGATATTGCTACGTTCAGTGGTGGCAGGGTGTTCGGCTGTATACAAAAAGAAATATGTCAACCAACACAATCACTCAGAAGCGTGTCGAATTACTTGACAATGATTTTATATTCACACTTAACACAATTTTGTAGAGCTCAATCCAACTTAGAACGAAATCCCTCCTGAGGAAGCCTGCCTCTCAAGAGATCCGTGTACAGTTGGACGCGATAAATACAAAACTTAACAATGTATATACATAAATTTAACATGAAAAATGTACATAAATGTAGATTCTAATGAAATTTTGAACTGTTTCGGTGAAAGGGCTGATGGTCTCTCAGTAGTTGTTTTCAAATGCGTAACAATCTAAAGCCCAATAACTTAATTAAAGTAACTTCGAATGCGATCTAATGACCATAATTGTAATATTGGGTCAAATTTTGGCTTTGATTAGATTTAATAAAAATTAAATTTTTGTATACTTGGGAATAAATCATATGGTAGAGGTTAAAAATCATGCAATATATTCAGAAGAAGTTGTAGATTCGTACCAATGATCAAAAATTTGTAAATATTTCTGGAGATTCGGCCTTACTCAACGCCCACAATTTTATGCAGGGAGAATGGGTTATTATCCTTAGTATGAAATATACGGAAACATTTGGGAAAGATAATTCACTTTGGTTTGATAATTATTCCCCTCATACTCTAAATACAGTTATATAAAGACGAGTGACCAATGAAACGGTGCAACAGTCTCTGAATTCCGGCTATATTCCATAGATGTTCCATATGGGTACTGCAATTCTGACGGTACATTTCGAAAGAGTGTGAACCAATTTATGCCATTTGTTAACTAAACCAATTTTCTCCATGTGTTTAAAAACACGTTTCCGCCCACGCTCATCTAGGCTGCAATAAGCCTTTCCGGGGTTCTTGCAATTGCAGAAATTATCGTGCCGAATACCTTATTTTTTAAATGTTGTGAAAGAAGAAACTTAGTTTTAATCCACATATAAATTTAACTTTGTTTTGTAACCAACAATGTATCGAAACCTGAAGAATTATTTACAATAACTTTATTCAGAATTTGTTAAATTCAAAATTTATAGTAAATCATCATGTGCATTTGCACACAACTTCAGTTTTTATATAATTTTCAATTGATCTAATTTAATTTCCAAGTTTCAATTTCAATTTATTTTTCGTCATCAAATTAAAATATGTAAGCCGGCATCCTGGCATAGGGGTAGTGTGTCTTTCCTGTGATCTGGATTTCCCGGGTTTGAGTCCCAGTTCGGGCATGGTTGTTATGTGTTCTGTCTGTAAGGTGAGGGAATTTTCCCCCTTTTAAAAGGGGATGCGCAAACAATTGTTATGAGTCAGTATCAAAAGTCTGTTTCTTGGTCCTAGTTGGCACTACTATTTTAAATAAGAGATGCCCATTAGGCATAAAACGCTGACTACCTCAGCGAGAATGTCCATGGTAGTGCCATAAGAAACACCAACAAAATATATAGTTGTATTTTCAAATAAAATTTTGAAATTTATACTTGTTAAATATCCATAATTTAAGAAATGTAGCTCTATCTAGAGTTTAGTCTAGTTACTTTAACATCCCGTTATAAAGCAATGATAGGGCTATTTTTTTAAGGAAGTGATTTAACAAAGCAGTTTGATGAAGAGAAAGAACATTGGCTGGCTCTCGAAATCTCCAAACTTCCACACTACACTAATGGAAAGAAAGATATTTGATCCTGTCAGATTTAAGACCCTCTTACTTGAAAGTTATTTTTGGTTATTTGGCCGAAAACATACCACCAAGCAACCACGGTCCATACATTTATATTGTATTTTCTAATAAAATTTCGGAATTTATCAATATTAAATTGTAAAAATTTCAGAAATATTTTAAATAAAATATCAATTTTTATATCTAAGGTTTTAATTACTTTGTCATGCAAATATGGACTTGCTTTTTAAATTCTTAAAATAATTACCCTTATCTTTAAAAATGTATCAAAAGAAACTCTAATATTTGAATCTTTCCAATATCAAACATTTTTCGAAGTTTTTTCGAAAGCAAATATTCGAAGTAAGAGAATCCCCGTGCGTTTTCCCTCGGAGCTTTTGAATTCGATTTATCTGAATCGCATTTCCCTCTTGGAGGGAAACTGGTGAACGAAAAGCTGCAAACTCAGCAACGGATTGTATAAAAACAGCTAACATTATTCTGACATGTCTTAACCAGAATGATATGTCTTCTCTTGGAAAAGAAATGCTCTTTTGTAAACATTATCATAATTTTAAAACTCAAAGGTTAAAATTGTTTTTAAAGTTTGAAATATCTTGACACACCCTATTTACCATGAATCAAAAGCAACATTTTCATGCCTTAAAATGGTTAAATCATTGAGATTTGAATTCTTTAGTGTTTATTTAAATGAATTTCAGTTATCTAAAAGGTTGTAAGTTTTATTTACTACAAAAGCTTTGAGCAAAAAAATAAATCACTAGTTGTTACAAGAGCTTTCTTTCTTGAAGTAAGCATTATTCTTTTCGTTCATGTGATGGCAATTAATTTAAACGTACTTTTAGGTAGGTGTTAATAATAAGTTAGGAATTCCAAGCTCAGTTCATAAGCTTCAAATTAAATTAAAGTAAAGTAGACTTATCGTTGGAGAAATAATCAATAAATATCTCATTTCTATTGTTTAAATTTATCCATTGATATAGCTTATTAATGAAGGGCTTGTTCACAAACTTTAAACACGACTTATGTTAATAATTATTTCATTAGAGATTAGCTCATAACGATTAAGCTCCATAAAATAATCACCAAATATAAAAGCAAATAAGCTATTTCATAACTAATATTTGACATTGGCAGACGATTGCTGTTCTCTTGTTCCGTTTTAAAATGGAGGAAGGGATGCATACAGACGGTATGAGTCCCTGAACACCCGAGAGCAGAAGTCTGACTTCTTGCTCAGACACGTCACAAACCCCATTTTATGGGGCGAACTTCATTCATGCATTTCATTCATTCCTCCACAGATTGTAATTTACACCTGGAACAAAGAAAATTCACCTCTGACCCAGTACCCCCAGCAGTATTACTATCGTCGTGGAGCGTTTCGTGATCACGACGTATTTAACATGCGCCAGCCACCACACACACGGGGAGTCTGCGGATGGCGAGTTCGAACTCGTACCGAAGGGAGAAGAATTCAACGTCCAACCAAACAGGCTATCTCGACCAATGATATAAGGTAAATAATAAATTACTCCATTGGCATGAAACACAAGTACTTTACTTTTAATGAGGATATATATTAAGGGGGTAATAGCAATATATATTGTGAAAAGCACAAGTTAAGAATAATATAGTTTAATAGAAATGCTCTGTTTCATCAAACGAATTAAAATAAGGAACTAATTAATAATCTTCGTAGTTTCTATAAAGATCATTCATCACGACTATTATTTAGTCTGTAATATCTAATTTCTTCAAATATATTTTTGTAGAATCTCTGCGTAAAATACAATCACGAATTTTATGTTTGAAATTAATTTGAATGTGCCTTTTTACATTGTGATATATCTCCATTCAAAAATCAAGATATGGTTGACAATGTAAACAATACTCTGAATTATGTTTCTAGAGTTCAATTTATTCTAGTCATATTAACGTCCCATTGTAAAATCAACTCTAGAGAAATTTTGGAACGGACCTCATGATTTTGAACCGGGGTCAGATGATGAGGAAAATACCTTAGTTGGCATCCCCTACCTTATTCCGCAACACACCAGCGTCAGGACGTTTTGCCCCTTACTAGTTGGTTATTTGATGGAATCCATTCTTGAACCTGTAACCCTACGGCTCACACGCTGAAATTTTAACTACCAGAACACCTATTGGGTAAAATGTGAGTTTCTAAAAGAACTATTATTCTTTTTCAATTACTATACTGGTGATAAACTGAAAAAGCCCATGAAAATAGTTTTCATTCAAATTTAGATACTGAAAAGAAAATGCATTTGAATATTTAATCATCACAATAATAAATATTAGCACCCGGGAATAACAAATCAGAAGGCCTCTAGGAGAGTATAGCTCCCGAAATACTATACTTCTTCCTTGTTATTAAAAGAAGAAATACAAAAATACAAATTTCACTAAACAGAAAATAAATTTCTCATATGAATCTTAATGATGTGGACCCCCCCCCTTAAAAAAAAACTAACGGATATTGTTGAAATACATAAAGAACCATTCAATACTCTTTTAAGGAGATGTGATTTGACTTACGGAGTCATTTCAAAAGGTGGAATAATAATAGCATATTGGAATAATCAAGCAAACAACCTAAATGCTATAAAGATTATGTTCCCTTGTCCTGCGACACCTGTTGTTTGCTGTAACGTTATCTGGTTCCCACACTTGATAATTGACATTCCCGGACAGCTGGTCATCAACTGTGTCCCACTCTCGCTTTGTAATTGCCTCCAGACTACGGAATGGGAGATTCTTTCCCCTAATGGGATCATTTGGACATTAGTCGAGACCAGATAAAGAACCACACCCGCGTTTTCGTCGTTACAAGGAAATAAATCGTATCAAGAAGTGGTATAGTTTCAAACCCTTCGGATTAACTGTATTTTTTTCATTTTGGTGGGTCATATATGAGGGTGTATCGTTAACAAACATTCCCATCGTCAACTGGAGACTATCTGGGCTTTTTCTCAACAACTATTGGGTAACAGAGAGATTAAGTGCACCAATATGAAAATGACAGGCGGGATTAAGACAGGAAATATAATGTGAGATTTTTGGAAGAGTCTTCGGAGAATCATCATTTCGAAGGAAGTGAGAGAAGCTTGATTCGGGCTTCTGAGTTAGATCCACTCGATAAAGATCGTGGATCGACCCATATATTAAGTAACCTGATGCGCTACAAGCCTGTTAGCTTTTCTTGAGAAGTTATTTCTCCGAAATAAATCGAGGAACTATTCATGTATAACTATCAAGCATGATATAAGCGTCATTAATCATACTAAGAGATTCATCATCATAATCATAATGAGAATAAGTTGCTTTTATTTGCATAAGGCTGTAAGTAAAGAAATTGTTTTATTGAAAAACGTCGCTTTTTATTTTATTAATCAGTTGTTAATGTAAACTGTTTATACTTTATAAAAGACAGAAACGGCAAGAGATGAAAATTAAGAGATTACTTCAGTGGAGTGGAGATCAGAATTCTTAACACAGATGTGTATACTAAAGAAAATTTACCAGGAGATAGTAAACTCGAACAACCAAAATTTATATCCGTCATGGCTCAAACAGCATATGATCCGGGATCACTCGCGGCTATTCTCGTCGTTCCTTCCAGGTAAAAGAATCGTTTTTCATCCACTCAGGAGCTTAACCTTGTCTGCGCCATTTTCTTTCTACGTCAACGCTTTCAACCTAATAAACTACCGCGAACAAACAAAATTTCAATCTTATAATAGACGCCAAAGCCTAGAGGATCACTTACGGCATTTATCAGACTATAGAGAAAATTGGAATGAAAAAGTCTTAGATGCAAGTAAAATACTTTGAATAAACATTGAAAAGACATTTATAAAATGATTATAAATCTTTATAATCTCATTTTCAAATTGACAACATCGAGGTATGTAATAATGAGAGAGAGAGAGAGAGAGGGCAAGAGGATATAAACAAACCAAAATATGAAAGAATTAACATTTAAAATTAAAATATATTGTTTCGAATACTAATTCAGACAAAAACGATTAAAAGATACAGGCTTTATTTTCTATGAAACAAGTATTACATATTCGCAACTCAAGCTAAAAATTCACAGCGAATTAACTCTACTCAATCCGCTAATTTCAAATAACAGCAACGTTATATATCGCCAGGCCGCGAGCGAAGAGATTCGTTCTCAAACTAAGCCAACCACGTCGATCGTTCTCCGCACTCAACTAACTCCCCGCTTTAAAGGCTTGTCTTAAATAGGGTGCCCCTGAAGTAAATAATAGCATCTCCTCTAATAATACTTCACACAACTTGCCCAGCCAACTTAGCACCCCTCAATGCTCCAGATAAACTCCATTAGCTCGCATAGCTCCGCAATGAGCGTTGATTCTCAAGACAAGATTACGAAAAGAATAGCTGACCCAGACGGCTTTCAAACGGTTTCACCAAAAACGGCTGCCAAGCAGACGAAGATAGAAGAAAAAATCACACCACTGATAACTGACAATAGATATGATGTTCTGCAACAAGCACAGTCTGAGGAGAAAAACGAAAAGAAAACTATCCCCGCCATCAACTTAAAGCTTTCTGATCACTACAATATCATCCTCCAGCAAATACACAAAGAATTCCCTGGTACAACTAATAAATTTGCCAATAACATGATAGTAATCACCCCCGAAACTGAAATCCAGAGAGCCGAAATCCTCAAATACCTAGACGACGCCGGCGAGCAATATATCCTCTCTGAAAGTCCTGAGAGCGAACCACTTAAAATTATAATCAAGGGACTACATGGAAACACTGGAATCGAAGGAATAAAAAATGCACTTACGGAGAAAAATTATGAGATTGAAAAAATAGCCCAACTCAAAAATTACAGAATGAAGACCCTTTATCCCATTTTCCTAGTAGACGTCAAGAAGACCCGGTTTGACAACAATATCCACAACGAAACTAGCCTCCTCCACCTAAGAATTGAAGTAGAAACCTACAGGAAAAAAACCTACAGCTACCATGTGCTTTAACTGTTTAGGATTTTTCCACTCTGCATGGAATTGCAAACTCACCTCGAAATGCATCAAATGCAGTGACATGCATACAACAAGGAACTGCCAGATCAAAGAAAAAGTCCAAGCTCCTAAATGCATCAATTGCAATGAAACTGGTCACCTCTCTTCCTGGAAAGGCTGCACTAAATACCCTAAACTCATCTACAGATCCAATAGACCCACCTACGCAGAAATTACCAGAAACCCAACTCCCAGAACCTACTTTAATGAGCAAGCCCAACAACAAGTTCCTGAAAATAACAGACCCGCAAAAGCACCTATCAACCAGAAGCCCACAGAATAAGTCCCCACTTTCGACCGCAGAGAAATGAAGAACCTTATGGAAATACTTATATAAATAAAAGCCCTCATACAAGATTTTCCTGGCCTCATCAAAGCAGCTAAACTTGCAAAATTCACTAATAATCCTGACAAAAAAAAAGCTCATCATCCTGAATGCCCTCATAGATTGAAACTCCTCCAACTTCAACATCTCTTCTCTACTTCCAATCCTGATTGGTCAATAGCACTCTAACGCTCAAGCTTAATTTTTGCATCATCATCATCACCCGGAACCCACAACAGAAGCTCCCCTGACGTCACCACCCCACCACTCTCCCCTACACGGAAGATGCCCTCTGATTGGTTGTCCTCTCTCCCTCCTCTCCGGTCTTCTTGCCACTTCAGCCTGCTCTCATTCAAGCTTCGGCATCCAGTTGCTCAACTTCTCTCAGGTCTATCGAAGAGTGCAACGCTTTCTTGATCGCAATGCCGTTAATCTATCTAACAGGACTGGGAATAAGCTCCGGACGGAGCAAGGTGCCCCAAGAACCAACACATACCTCGGGTGTCCCTGAAGTTGGAGGGGCAAACTTAGAAAGGTTGCGTTCGTTCTAAAAGAGTCTAAGAATTTTCTCCATTGTTCTCTATGAACAAATCTTTATTTCTTAGCTTCTATTACACATTTTAACGTGTAATAAAACTCATTAGCGACCTCATTACGTCACCATCACACCTATATCACAAAATTGGTCAAATATGGCGATCTTCTGTTATAAATCGCCTCAGAATGGTCTTTTCTCGCTGACGTGAGAATTCTGTTAAAATTAAATTTATATAATTAAACTAATTACAAATATTTACAATATTTCCAAAAAAATTCATAAATATTTACAATATTTACATTTAATTTACGCAAAATTCATAACAGTATTTACGCAATAAATGCTGATACCACAATCGGTGGCATAAAACATAAACGAAGCAAGTGGGCGAGTGAGAGAATGCTTTATTTTATGGAAATGCCTCCAAGTTTATAATAGTTATCATATTAATATATTCGTTTATAATAATAAATTAATATATTACTATATTAGTTTATGGCATGTCGTTGCCTTCAAACATCACACATCTACATGGTGATTAATGCCTTTATATACTACTACTACTTCTAAATAATTTTTATTAAAGGTTTCCAAAGATTCGATCGACATTCTTCAAATATTTCAAGATGCTAAGAATATTTTATGCTACACAGCATACAAGTATTGTATCCAACTTAAGACTTAGTTTGCAAAAAATTTGAGTTTTTTTCCGAAAAAGAGGAGCTTACTAAATGTAATTTTGAAAATTTCTTACTAGAAATTCTTACATCTTGTAACCTTCCCAAATTACTCAACTATCAACAAGTGTTTTAAAGAATTGGGACGATTTTATCGTGCTTGTCGAGCAAGGGGACAGAAAATGCTAAATACCAACCCGAATTAATAAACAAAATTAGTTACGAGGAATTTTATTTAGTTAGAATGATTAAATAAAATGCTGCTTTTCGTGAAATTTGATTTTTTTAAATACAAAATTAACTTGTAATTTGTATGCAATATATTTTTTCTTCATTTTTAAATCTCCATGAAAAATTATGATCATTAATGAACAGTTTTCGGATAGTAAATAATAAATATGTGTGAAAGAGTAGAAAGTTCTGATAGAAATCGAAAGATGAATAAACATTTAAAATATAAAGGAGAGGAAAACCCTAACAATGTAAAAGCCATTTGGAACTTTTACTTACATATACATTTATTATCGTAAATAAATGTCTAAATAACTTTTTAAATATGAATTTCATGACTTTAAAATTTTGACAAAATGAAGAGAAAAGCAAGGACAATAAAGTAAACTAAAAAAATCGTTATTTTGTCCAATTTTTAGGTAATGAATGAATCCCAATTTTTAAGGTGATAGTATATAAAATAAACAACCAAACATTAAGAGTTAAGTAATTGAATATTAAAATACTACTTAAATAATTATTACAAATATTAAATTTAAATTATGATATTAAAAAATAAAAATTAGATACATAACATCGCTCTCCACAGCAAAAAAAAATCTTTTTCTTTTTTTAAAAAAAATTCTATAAGTCAGAATCCAAATATTGGATACTTATCCGTTATTTGGGGCATGCGCAATATTAGCAAATAATTCAGATTCCCGCCAAACTTCTTAGATCTATTTTAAAGCAGAAAATCGCCAAACCTGTTAAATTCCGCCAAATTTCTTTGGTGAATTTTTACTTTAAAATCGCAGTAAAAGATTTGGTGGAATTTTGCATTATTTGGCGGTTTTTCGCTTGCACTCCCCATAACGAAGAAGTACTCTTATTGCTAGTTTCTCAGAAATGGAAAATTCTATAAATATCTTAAAGAAAGATGGAATATTTTCTTTCTACATTTTTTATACATCAAGATTTCGGAAAAAGCAAAGTCCCGCAATATCCATTACATCATAAAAAAAGAAAATATACAGAATTACCTAATTTGTTCTTTATAACCGGTGGTACATGAACTGTTATTTTTCCAAATAAAACAAAATAACGAGAATAATAATAGCAGTTCAAATCGGTTTTACACCATAAAACTATCATTGACTCTTGATAGGTATAACAAAAATCCGATTTAAGAAATCACCCGTAAAATTATCCAATTTACTGGATAAATTGTTGCTCATCAACTAACTTGTTTTTTTCCTTATCCTTTCCCCGATTTTGCCACATTGAATTCTGGGTAAATAAAACAGTGCAGAAAATGAAAATCGATATTTCTGGAAACGACCAATTTTATGAATCGCCATAACGAAATCCTCATTTTCTGCAACAGTTCTAAACTTACAAAAGAACCCCCCGAAAAATCATAGGAAAAATAGAACCAATAAAAAAAGATAAAGAATACAACTCTGCTACTTTCTGGATGAAGAATAAAAAAAAATAAAGGATTTTTGTGCGTAGAATATCAAGCAATAAATGAAATATAAAAAAAAGAGGATACTCGGAGAATGTGGTCCGACTGCTAAGTATGTTGGCTATAGCTAGCTAGCCTTCTGTTAGATATATCTATACCGATATTGTGAAAAGTGCTGGGGGTATATTTATCTGAAGAGTTTCTTTTATTTTTGTAATCTATATGTAGTATTTCTCATCTTTTTTCGAAGAAAAAATGATTCCTTGGGAGATTTTTCGAATTCTATCATTTTTCCATTCCACTCACTATTTCCATTAGACTCTTTCAATTTTAAGAAGTCTTAGAATTAAAAAAATGAAACATTCTCTGGAGATTTTCAAATGGAAGTTTTGTGAACTGAATGAAAATGTTGATTTGAATACAGCGAGTCAATGAGTACTACTTTCTGAATTTTATTAATTTTCTATTTTTAAATAGACTTTTTTTTATATATCTGAAAAACAAAGAAAAATGTCAACATAAAGTTCTATATTTGTAGAGAAAACTAAAAACTTATTCATTTTGCTTACATGAAAGCAAATGTATGTTTATATTTTTACATCAAAATAAATAAACAAATAATGAAAAAGGTTTGTTTGATTGAAAATGTTGAAAATGTTTGTTTGATTGTGATGTTTATTTGAAATAAATAATTGTTTCATTAAATTAATAACTTTAGTATTGCAAAAGATAAAAAAAACTAAAAAGAATCCCATTTATTGTTTAAAAAATATTACATTTCCTATTTAGTTAATTTCATATAATCACACACCCAAAATGACGTTTTCCTAGGCTTTATTTGCTGTAGTCATTAGCTTATTTTTTTTAATCACAGATTTTGTAAATGCAATGGTACCACGCTATTAAATGCTGATTTTTTGAGATGCTCTTGCAGATAATAAAATTTTTATTTCTTGTCTACGAATTATTTTTTTTATTTTTCGAATACGGGCTAAAATTTTTATATTTTCCCAACGGATTTTTTTATGGTGCCGAAAACCTCATCGCAAAAGCAACATCGTATTCTCACATAATAATAAAAAGCAACTAAAATATTTTTTTTTACCTAATTAGGAATTGACTTCAATTTTTTTATATTACTTTTGTTGTTGTTGTTATTTGATTTTAAAAAAATCTACTGCATCACAGACATTTTTGGACTTTTTAATATAAAGAATCGTATTTTCCTTTTAACTCACTGGTAAAAAACATTCATTCTTCTAAAAAACATATTTCTGAAAACATTCTTCATTTATTATTTTCGATTTTTATATACTTTGTGTTAAAACTCAAAATTCGAAATTATGTAAAGCTGAAATATTTTTTTACGCAAATCTTCCTGCCAAATTTATATTTTATATGTAGCAAAATTTTCTACTATAATTATATCTCTTATATCTCTATTATCAATTATATATTTTCATATCCAAATAGTCTACCATATTATATATATATATATATATATATATATATATATATATATATATATATATAACTCTAATTACTGTGCTGCCACCAGAAAAAAATTTACAAAATATCAAGAATTAAAAACTTAAGGAAATGAGTGAGAAAAAGGAATAGAGGATTTCCTTTTTATGAAAAGAAAATAAGTTAAATCAGAAAGTGTGTAAAAATTCAAGCAAATTCCGAAAATTTCCACTCATGAAAAGTTACTATAATTTTAGATTTATTTTAAGTAGACAGTAATTTTTTCTGTGAAGTTATTACCATATTCTGCTAAGACTTTTTCAAAATTTTATCAAGATATATATTTCTGGATTTCAAGATATATATTTCCGTAGTTTATGATTAAAAGGCAAGTCTGGCGTTGAATACTTGAAAAAATAATAATTTTTCATTTTTCTTTCTATTTAAAAAGAATTCAGCAACTTTTATGTAAATATTCGATTTTTTCCAACTTCAATTTTGTCAGCATTCCTGTCATGAAACCTTTTCTTTTTTTGTTATCGTTGTTGATAATTAATAGATGAATTTTATATCCCAATATTCCAGTTCCTAACAAAAATTTCAGTAAAACAAATACCTCTGTGAGAGCAGATCTACTTAACTATTCTTCGGTTCTTTTAAAAAACAACTGTTTTCAGATAGTTAACAAATAGAGAGAAAGTTTCCACGTAGAAAGAATGTTAGATGATATTTCTATTCACTAAATATAAATTTTCGAAACTTCGAAAAGATAAAAAATCATCGTTGGAAAATTATAACTAATAAATTATAACTAATAATAAAAATATATCTTCATAAAAAATCTTACATTTAGAATTGTATATATGTTTGATGAAATTTTTCTTTATATTTAAAGCAAGATTGTAGTAAAAAACACTTTACCATGAAGAATGTTAGAGACGATTCTTAAATTATGATAAAAATAGTATAATTTTGATTTCTTTATAAAAGCAGGTCTGTAAATGAA
>JAOUZG010027119.1:6904720-6925322 GCA_026289955.1 Argiope argentata
TATGACAATTTTGCAAAGATTTTATTTTTCTATATATATTTTTTTCATTGCTAATACACCAGAGTTTTGAAAATGTATACTTTTTTTGTACGCGCTTTTGATAAAAACAGCATACTGATATTCAAAATTCGAAAATTTTATAAATTTCATCATCAATCAAAGAATAATTTGATAGAATTTTAATTTCATACGAACAATACCAACTGGTATTAAATCTCTGAAAAATATTTTTCGAAGTTCTGTTATTTTTATAATGAAATTTTTTTATAATAAAAATTATTTATAATAAAATTTATAGTAAAAATTTTATTTTATAGTAAAAATTATTAATTATAGTCTACAAATCAAAAAAGAAATGAAATAAATACGCTTTATATTAATAAAAATGCCTTTTTGCAAATTCTTATTTTAAAAATACTAATAAAATTATTTGACATTAAAAACAAATTCAAAAGATCAATTTTCGAAAAGCGGATTGTTCTCGTTTAAATAACTGATCATATTTTTTCGCATAGCCAACCCGAACACAGAAAATAACAAGCAAAATAAATAAATAAGAAATAAATAACCAAATAAATAAGTAATAATAAACTTTAACATTTTCTTCTAAAGACGTTCGCACACTGTTCATTTTAAATGCCCAACCAAGCAAAACCGAAAACAATTTGCAGAGGATTATTGCCACTTTTCATATTTGTCATTTTTGAGACCCAATTTGAACGCGCAGCGCTAAAGAGAAGAAACATTCTTTGTTATAAACTTTGTTCCCCGTCTGATCTTGAGTGGATCAAAGCTTCGAGGATTAACTGCCGGCGTTTAGAGTTAAGTGATGCATAGCCTTCGGTTTTAGCACTTTGAATGTATTACTGTAAAGAGAGTTTGAAATTGTCGAACTCCATCACTTGCTTATTTATCAAGAAAGGTGGAGGAGCTTTCCTTTTATTTTCGTATCGATTTGGTATGATTGAAGAGTAAAGTTTGCAAACTTGAAATAGAAAATTTCCTTTGATTTCTTTTATTACTTTGGGAATTTAACGGTTCTTAGATTCTTTTGCATTTTTTTATCCCAACGGTGTTTTTTTTTTCTTTTTTCACTTACCCCTGTTGTTGTTGTTGATGTTATTTATGGCATTTACCATGAGCAAGCCCCGCTGATTCATCAGCAGATTTTAAGTCGGAGATATACGTCTCTTGTTTTACAAGTAGCGCCATCTAGGGCCAAGAGTACGACTTAGCTACACACGCCACAACCCTTTTTAGGGGGTGGACTTTATTCATGCATATTTATTCATTCATCTTAGATCGTAATTTAGATCTGGAACAGAGAACGATCACCACTGACCCAGTACCCCCGGTGATATCACTCTCGACATGGAGGACTTTGAGACCACGAACAGATTTAACGAGCGTCAGCCACCTCACACTCGGGGAATCTTTTGGCCGGTGAGTTTCGAACTCGTAATTTAAGAAGTACGAGTACAACGCTCTACCAGCCAGGATAAATCGGCCCTTCACTAACTCCTTCTCGTACTAATTGTATGCTGGGCTATATTTACAAAGAATTAGTAATTTCGATGCCATTTAGTCTGAGGAAGGGGATTCCAAAAAGAAACCTTTCTTTTTTAAACGTTTCAATGTATTTTATCTTCAACATATTGAATTTTCTTACTGACGAAGTACACTCATTCTTTCCGAAAAAGTTTTCATGGACAAACAACATGCTTTTATGTATGTTAAATGATCATGCAAGATGTCCCAGCAAGACTATATAAACTCTGCACAGCCAAATTTGCTGTTTAGAATACATAAAAAGGAGATAACTCTACATCTACGATCTATATTTTTCGAGAAAAACGACGGAGGAAATGTAGGACGTCATATCCGGTTTACTAAAAAGGCTTTATTCGAAACATGAACATCAGTGCTTGCATAATTTTAAATAATAAAGTGTTCGAAGTAACCCCCACGCATATCAAGGCATGCATGCTCCCGTTGAGTAATTGTTGACTATACTCGTTTTAGCATGTAATGCCCACAAAAGTAAACGCACTGCGGAGACAAATGTGCTATGTCCATTTCTGAAGCAACTGAGTCTCAATACATTTCCTTTACATGTTCCCATAGAAAAAAAATCTATAAGGGTCAGATTTGGAGATTATGGTGACCATGACGCATGACCCCGGTGCCCTGTCCAGTGGCTGAATAAAGGTTTATTTCGTAAATTCGACGTGACGTCGTACATTTTCTTTCGCGTCATTCTCGAAATATACGGGTCGTAGAGGTCGATTTCTTCGAACATTTTTTTATGTATTCAAACAACGATTCTGGCTGTACAGGGTTTATCCGGAATTAATGGGACATCCTGTATTTACAACAAAGTAGAAATTTTGATTCCATTCAGTCTGAAGAAGGGAATTCCAATTTTTTAAATTTTTCGACGAATTTTATCTCCAACGTATTGATTATTTTTTACCAATGCACTTTCCTCGTTCATTCCAAAATGAGTTTCATGGACAAACAATGAGCTTTTGTGTATGTTGAATTATTTTTTTAAATATATAGCTATTCCGATTCCACTTAGTCTGAAGATGAGAATCTTAATAAAATATTTCGACGTATTTTATCCTCAATATATTAATCCTTTGCACTCCGATGCCGCGTCTGACACCGATGGCGCATCATTTTGACGTTCTATTTATTTATTTTTCATATTTAACTGTTAAAAACACCAAAATAATGGTTAAGAGATGAAGATTAATTTTTAAAAGAAATTCTATTTAAAGAGATAATGTATATTTATTTGTCATATCAATAAACAAATCTTTGTATTAGGTGAATAACTTTGCATCTAATTATTTTTCGGAGTGCAAGTGATTAAATATTTCTAAATGCTAGCTTTACACTTTCTTTCTAAAACAGAGGCAAACGAAGTATTTTTTTCAAGAACAAAAACATAATTAATTATGTTTTTACAAGAGATACTTCAAGTGTTTGGCTTGATAGCCAACATCATTCTTTCTTAAATTCGAATCTTGTTCCTATAATTTATCCAAGTACTTATGGCAAAGACTTGTAGCAGAGATAGAGATTTCTTTTTTAAATGCACGAGTTACAAGAATGCTATAGTACTAAAAAAAGCAGAGTGTTTTGTTTTATTTAACCGTTTGCATTCGGATGATGAATCTCACTCATTATTCAAGACTGAGGATCATTTTGAAGTTATATATATTTATTTTTATTGTTATAAATATCTGAAGGTTTCTAAGAAAATGTGAATTATTTAAACGAAACAATTCAAATTAAGACATTTACATTTATATTTTTGGGGCAATAAACAAGATGTACTGAATAAGTATGCATCAAATTACTTTTCTGAAGGCAAAGGGTTAAAATATAAAAAGAAAATTTTAAAAAGGGCAAAAAGCTCTCATAATCTCACCAAAATTAAAACTTTCTAGCTGGCCAGTTGATATAGTGATTTGGGATGGTTCATTACATTTGACATTGAATGTAATTATTAGTATACATTTACTAATAATAAAGTAGGAGTTTATCATTTACAAAAGATCAAAGCAATGACTGAGATCATAGCTATCATTTGTAGTAGGATTCATTATTGCCCCATTATCTAGGGTTTAGTTTAGATACATTTAAGTCCAATTTAAATCCAAACTGGGGCTATTTCGGGACAATCCTCGTTATTTTGAATCAAAGTCAAATGACACAGACGACACCCGAGTTCACCCTCTCCTCTTCTAACATCTGCATTACATAAGGGTGGACTTTTGGCTCCCTTGGATTTAGCTTACACTAGGAGCGCTTACAAGATGGTTCTTCTGTGGAATCACGTTCGTCTGTCCAAAAAACTGTTAGAATGATCTCAAAGATCATAGTTGCAGAGGCATGGAGAGGTGTTATGTGGAATCACATTTTGAATCGGAAAAAATTCTGGTTCCTAAGCCGAGAGTTTACTACCAATTTACCGCAGTCCAGTATTACCTATTGATGCTCAATCATTTTGTCGGAATAACAGAGAAAATTGTTTTCTAGTTTGTTTAGTTTGAAGGTAAGTCAGAAAAACATTTAGCAGCCTGCTCAATACAAGAATTTTTTTTTGTTTCCTCACTCCTCAAATTCAAAAATATCTTAATCTAAAAGAAATTTACACTTACTTATTTTTACTAGAAGTTCTAAATCAAAAGAGTTGAGGTATTTTAACCAGAATCAGTCCACATAAGCATCTAAATCCTAAATCCAATAACGGTTGAGAATTCTCTATTTTAGTACCCTTTTTTATTTTATGGATAAAAGGACAGAAAAATATTTACAAATATTATTTGTTCATTTCATGTCACTTGCATTAATTCTAGTATTCTGATTTCTTAACATGGCCTAGAATCGTCTTTCATTCCGTTTTTACTCTTCACAAACAAACTTAAACTTATTTCAGTTTATGTGGGATCATGGGATTTTTCCTGACGTCAATAATGCACGCATGTGCATAATGGTTACATCATGTTAAACAGGATTCATACGAGACTAACTATTGCGCAAAATAGAAGGTCACGCCTACTACAGAAAGATCATATGGCCGCAATGGGACAAGGGCAAATAGTTGTACTAAGGAGACAATCCTTCACCATTGTCCCCTTGGGGTCTAGTCATATTCCTGAGGTGCGCATGGCCTTCCATGGCGAGCAATAGCTGACCTCGTATGAAAGCCATTTTACGGTTATAACAGAAATTTCAAAATAATTCGATTTTCAAATGCAATAGATTTATAAGACTTTAAACAATGCTAATAAATTTTTTTTCAGTCAGAATCTACAACTATCTTCGTTATATCTCTAAGGAGGTTCTATAAGTTACTGTTCTAGAGCATTCTGTACTTTACCATATTTAGATTCTCATGAATTGGTAGTATAAGACCAACCGTTAAAAGAAATTTGATACCAAATTTGAAATGGTTATTTCGATGAAGCATTCTCTCTGCGCATGTTTATCAAATTAATGAGTAAAAACTATTTATCAAATGTTTTTATAAATATTTAAGAATTTTATCTGAAAAGGATGTATGAGAAAAAATTGCATGTAATCATATCGAATATGAATATCTTTATTGGTATATACTCGCTTCTTTATAATTACTTTATAATTACTCTAGTTCAGTAATTACTTCTTAGCATAAATACTGAACTAGAAAACAATATTTAAGTAGCATTGCATAGTTAAATAACATCAATTCGGTTTTTCACAATGAATATTCAGCAGTATAACAAATTAATAAAAAAATCGTGAACACAAGGTTGAAATTTAGAAATAATTAGTATGATTTTAATGCTAAATATTAAATTGAAATAATTTTAGTTTTAAAATTGTTTAAATCGCTTATTCTATGAAATAGGAAGTGAAATTTTCTAATAACTAAGTTTAAAATGAAGCCTGTGTGTTTGATTGCTTAATAATTCTGGATATAGAATTTAAATTAATGTAAACTATTTTTAAATAAAATATTTAGTATGACTATTTTGTAAAGTTTCAAGAAGTAATACTGTTAACATCCTGTAATAATGTTGGGTTTGAGATGCGAGATCTCATGCTATCAATAACTGTGCCTATATATTAAATTTTAGTTGATTTTGACAAATAGTTTCCATATCATGGTTTCAAACTAATTACATTTTAATTAATAGCTATGACGTATATTTGAAATAAATCATATTAATACGATATGATGACAAGTTTAGTACGATATGAAATGAATAATGTATTCAGGTACTTGACTGCTGTGTTTCAGGTCAAACTTTTAAATTTATTACGGTTGAGGAATTATTAATTACTTCTTTCAACTCATATGGGTTGGTCTCTATTAAAAATTTGCATTACAAAATCATAAAGTATGCTGCATAACAGTTATTAAATGTTTCACTGACGTATTATAATAAAAGTAATTCAGAATACAAAATTTTCATGTAAAGAATAGATTGTTTTAAAGTTTGAAGATAATAGTTTTATTTCTTATAATAATCGCTTTTATGAAATTTTCAATAGAGTAGACTCTTAATTATATATGGTATTCCTTTTCACTTTTATGTTCAAAATACCATACACATAAAAAACATTCGATTTCGAAAATTTTGATAAATTTTAGCATTTTAGAGTTCGAAAATGATATTTTTTGTCATTATATTCCTCTGTTATAATATGACAAAAGAATCTCCAAAAGGCTTTGAGCTAGACAGATGAAATTTCGTATAGAGTCTTAACACTAAACCGGTTCAGAGCAGTTATATTAAAATCTCGTTGCAAGGCAACACTTGGGCTATTTTGGAGCGGAACTCGTAATTTCGAACCACATTCAGATCACGAGGGCGACATCACCTGAACCGGCACCCACTTTTTAGAACCAGTGGAAGGACGATTGTTCCTTATGGATTTAACGTGCAATATAATCCCTTATACGGCGGGTCATCGGTGGGATTCGGTTCCGAACCCGAAGCTCTACAGCCGATGAGCCTAAGCCTAAGCATCAGGCCACCTTGGCCCCTCTACACTATATAAATATCTGTAAATTTATATAGTGTAGAGGGGGTACGCAATTTTCAGAAACTTTCAAAGTTTCTGAAAATTACGTACTGAAGAAGTATTTTTGTCTGGCTGTTTGAGTATATAAGCAAAAACAATAATTATAAGCCGAAAAAAGCATCTAAGACACAAATTAAGTTTTCGTTTACTATTAACCCCCTGGTAAGGATAAATAACTAAAACCTCTCGCCAAAGATAGAACAATACATTAATATGGCTTTATTCAAGTCAAAGATTATTATTTCGTAATTATTACATGGCAGTGTCAAGGAAGGCCTTCTTTTTAAACTCCTACTAATAGCTCACACTCTCCCTATATTATATATATATATATATATATATATATATATATATCTTGTTCACATTTCCAATCGTTAATAAAATACTTTTAATCATCCACTCGAGTTCATATACATTTTTTAAAACTCGTAATGGATGACGCTAGAAGTTAACGCAGTGTTTTTCAAATATTAATTCATTAATTAGATTTATCAAACTTTAAATAGAGTTTCAGCAGTTTGTAAGGAAAATTGAAATCAACAAGCAGTAGCTGAATCGGTAAAATGCGTGGATTTCAGTATTTTTCGCTTGAAGGTGAAGAATGTGAGTTCAATTCTCAATTTATATGAATTATAATTAGTTAGTAAAAAGTAACTAAAATATTTTTTTTCTTTTTGATCAAAGTAGGAATTTTTTTTATATTACTTGTTTTCAATACTACGAAAAACTGAATTCTAAATTACCGGTTAATGAAAATGAAACCTGTGTTTTCGTAATTTTCATGGATTTGCTCATAGGTCAAGATATTGGAAAAATTTGATGAAATTTTAATAAGCCAGCATGTGATAATGTATCAGTGTTTGTTTAAAAATAAAAGTAAATATAATTAAGCTAAAATCCTGTTAAGTGCAAATATCTATATTTTTAGTTTTTCGTTTATGGAAAATAGAAATCATCAAAAAACCCTCGATTTTTAGATATTGATGAATCTGTAATATCCAGAAATCCCTGAAAACATTGGCATTTCAATATTTGGCGTTATTTTTATCTGTCTGTTAATAAGATAGTTTCTAATGCAAAGAAGTTATTAATACAAAAGATGATACGCAGGTTTAGCAATTAAAATATCGATTCTGATCAAATTTTGAGCCAATTCTATTAAATGATTGATTTATACATTAGTATGCATATAAATACCCTTATTCATAAATGCAGTGCCTTAAATCAAGCACATTCGATGTACTGTATTTCGATTGTATTTTTGTGTAAATTTTTGTTATTAATCATAAATGTTATTAATCATAGGTTATTAAATAAAAATATTAGATTTACGCCGAAGCTCTATATTTATAAACTATCAATCACAACACCGTGGAGGGTATCTGAGGTGTTACCCAAGATCTACAATTTGACACGGGGGGAGGAGGTAAAAAATAAAAAAAATGATTGGTGATACTTGAGAAATATAACATTTATTATTAATATACGGCACCCGCACGCCTTTGCCCGTGACATAGCATCGAAGGGGGAAAAATTAGCTTTAAACTTAAGTTAGCCTCCACTCGATATGACACGGGCATGTTACGCAACTTCAAACAAACATAAAAATACGTTTAGAAATTACCAAAAATGGCAACAGATTTTTTTCATAGCACACAGTTAGAAATATTTAGACTGTTACAAAGGTAAAAATATGATACGTTGGTAGACAAAACACAGGCGATCGTTTCGAGGTTGGATTTCCTTCTTTTCGGAGTAATGAGATTGAATCTCAGTTTAAAATCAGACGTAAACAAAGAAATGTAACACATATGCATACTACAGCTCTTGCTATTTGCACATGCTCAGTTCGAGAGTTTCCCTCATGCACGGATAAGTTAAAATCGTAATGATAAAACTTTCACTTTTATTTTGATATGATTTTAATGTACTAAAATTTTCCCAGTAAATTCTTTACAAAATATAAATTATAAATATTTCCAGTATCCATTCCCGAATTTTCGAGTTTTTGTTGTTCTCATATACGAACGCTTTCAAGAGACTTCATTTTATAATATATATAGATATGTTCTTTGAGTTAAAGTATCTATTAGCTGTGCATAATTAATTTAAAATCGTACTGAAACTCATAATCTGTTGAAATGTTATTGAAAAAAATATTTTTTTATTGTCACCCTTTTGAATATTTTAGAGGCATTCAAAATTTAGACTTCATATTACATTTATTTATTAATAGTGTCTTTTTAGAGAAATCCGCAACGCAACAATAGAATTGAAAAGCTTTATACTATACAATTCAGTTTCTCGCGAAACTGTCTTATAAAGTTAATCCAATAAGAATGTTTTTTTCTGAAGTATAATTAGATCACACGGCTTCCAAAAATGAATAATTATTGTTCTTATTATAATTAAATTCAAAGAACCACTTTAAAACTCTTGAGGCAAAAGTTTATTTCTTAATTAAACAGATCTCGTTAATTTTAATTGCAACTTCCATGCCAAAATATCTTATTTTAGACTTTACCTTTATTAAGAGCTTTAAAAGACAATATTAAATTAAAAATAATTACCTTAAGAAACTCGAAACCACACTTTCAGCTTCCGTTTAGTAGCTGGTTAATGAAAATAAGTTTTTTTTTAACCCTACTTTTATTTTTCTTAGAAAATACTCTCTGAAACTTTCGGCCTATTTCTTCATAAATATAAGTCTTTACACAAAATCAAGAAAAAATGTAACTTGTTATATTTTTCCTAGTCTCTGCCACTGCTTTATTTAGCCCTTTTTGCATGCCCTTAAAATGGCATTCCTCTCTTTATTTCACTTCAACGATGTAAAAATAAAAGACGATTTTTATAATGGTGGACTTTCCTTTCATAGGAAAAAAAAGGGCAGCTCCAAAAGTGATTTAATAACAATGTAAGCGATATTTTACGTACAAAAAGTCAAGTAACTAAACCACTTAGAAAGTCCCTCCCTGGCTCAATTTTTCTTCTTTATTTTTTTCTTCTTTTCTTTGCACAAAAAGCCCCATTTGGACAGAGAGATTTCGATTTGCATATCAGAATACAAATAATGCAGTTTTGCATATACCCAGCATTTTTTTCCTAACCGTAACTGCTTGCAGTCATTGTGTCTTAAGATCTTCATTTTTTGTATTTTTTTCAGCTGACTTTTTGAGAAAAAAAAGAAAATATGAAAGGAAATGTTCTTTGAAACTAAAGTAGAGCCCCGTTTCAGGCTTTTGAAACATTGTATACCTGAGACAACTGCTCGACTAATTAAGAAAAGAATAGAATAAAAAATTGAGTTTTAGGTCTCATTTTAATCAATTTCATGATTACTAAGCTTACTCTCACTAAATGAAAGTGTTCCAAAGGAAAATAAAGAAACACATTTTTTTAAACACTTGGTATTCTAAACTAAAATTTATAATTGTTGTAAAAAAACAAATCGTAATGATTCTGAAACTGGACGATACTTCAATTCCTTTTTTTAACTCTTTGCAATCGAATGTTTTCTCTCAGTCACCATAATTTGTGCATTTTTAAAAAAATTATATTACAATTTTAACACCTATATAATGTTAAAAAGATGTAGATTCATTTTTCAGGTAAACTCATCTTAATACATTTGCTTGCATTTACTTTTTGGTGTAGTAAATAGGTCCATGTATTAAGTGACTACAGTGCATCGAATTATCTTTCCAGGGGCAAAAGGTTAAATCTTCTAAACTGGCCAAGAGTAGGATTGAATGATACATCAGCAATCTGATGTTTTGTATCAGACACTCAAAACTGATACATATTAAGAGTATCATATAATCAGTATTAATTTTAGGACTCCGGTGATATTATCCTCCGTTTCACTTTCGATCAGTTAGTATTATATCAATCTGATACAAAGAATTATCAATATGATACAATGTATTAAACCGATATTATATAATTTGCAATTCTTCCTCAGTAACTCAATTAAATTGTATGATTTTTTTTAAAAAATATAATTTATCGCAAGCCATAATTACCTCTTTACCCATGTGATACTCATATACCATTAAAGAATCCCCACATTCTTCTATATTTATTATAGAAGAGAATACCGTTCTTATATCATAGTTCATATATTAACTATTTGTATGAAGTCCTCAATTTCTTCTTAGCGCCAATGCGTCAGTCACTATCAAAATAAACGCCACCGGCGGACCGTCATCAATGCCTCCTCTGTATAGAAGGAGATTCCAATATGGAATAAATATCAGCTAAACAATCTCCGTTACAGTGGGTGAATCAACGTCCACCGTGTAATTGGTTTCATTCTGCTAGATAAAGAATCGATGACCGCTATATTAGGTACAGTCGAGAACCGTTAGCGATACCTGAAACGGCATAAAAATGGTTATCAATCTAATCATTGCCAAGACTTTTTAATCCTTAAAACTAGTCACTCTTTCTTTTTTACAAATCCAAAATTTTATTTATCTTCCATTTAATTTTGAATAAACATGAAAATTTTATTCACTTAAATAGGTTTTATTCTGCTTGATAAAGACTCGATGACCGCTATAATAGGTAGTCAAGTATCATTATCTATACCTGATCTGATATAAAAATGGTTATCAATCTAATCATTGTCAAGACTTTTCAATCATTAAAACTAGTCACTCTTTCTTCTTACAGATCTAAAATTTTATTAATCTTCTATTTAATATTGAATAAATATGGAACTTTAATTCATTTAAATTTTATTCATTCTGCTAAATAAAAAATCGATGACCGCTATATTAAGTACAATCGAGTGTCATTATCTATACCTGATCCGGTATAAAATGGTTATCAACCTAAATATTTTTATAGTTATCATTTTCAATCATTAAACCTAGTCATTCTTTCTTTGTACAGATCTAAAATTTTATTAATCTGTCATTTAATACTGAATAAATATGGAAATTCTATCCATTTAAATTGTTTTCATTCTATTCTATAAAGAATCGAGGACCGCTATATTTAGTACAATAGTGTATCATTATCTATACTTAGTCCAGTAAAAAAATGGTTATTAATTTAATAATTGGCAAGGCTTTTATTTCATTAAAAATAGTCAATCTTTCTTCTTACAGATCAATAATTTATTAATTTTCTATTCCAATTTCTATATTCCATTCCACTGAATAAATATGAACATTTTATTCATTTAAATAAGTTTCATTCTGCTAGTTAAAGAATCTATGACTTTTATATTAAGTACAATTGAGTATCATTATCCATACCTGGTCTAGTAAAAAATGGATATCAATCTAATCATCGCCAAGACTTTTCATCATTAAAACTAGTCACTCTTTATTTTTAAAGATCTAAAATTTTATTAATATCCTATTTGATACTGAATAAATATGATTTTATTTATTCAAATCGGTTTAATTCGGCTAGAAAAATAATCTAGGAGCGCTATATTAGCTACAGTCGAGTAGCATTATCTATACCTGAACCAGTAAAAAAAAGTTATCAATCTAATCACTATCAAGTCTTTTGAATCATTAAAATTCGTCAATATTTCTTCTTACAAATCTAAAATTTATTAATATTCCATTTAATACTGAATAAATATTAACATTTTATTCATTTAAATCAGTCTCATTATGCTAAATGAAGTATCGATGATCTTTATATTAAGTACAATCGAGTAACCTTATCTATACCTGATCCAGTAAAAAATGGTTATCAATCTAATAATTGTCAAGACTTTTCAATCATTAAAATTAGTCACTCTTTCTTCCTGCAGATCTAAAGATTTATTAATTCTCCACTTAATATAGAATAAATATGAAGACTTTATTCATTTAAATCTAAAAGGTGACCAATTTTTTTGGATCTTCCCTGCACCGACAAAATGAGATTTTTGCAATCCTAAAAATACTTTTGTAGAGACTTAAAAAAAAGCTTCAAATACGAAGAGTAAAAAAAAAATATTCAAAATAGAATTCAGAAATGAGCCTCTAAATATAACTTTCATTAAGTCTTAAGAACGAAGAAGTGAAAAATACTCAAAAATAAAGTCGGGAGCAAGCGAGATCTGCGTGTATTGCTAAAATTTTCGTTCTAATACCTTTTTATCCAATTTCTTTTCCAACATCTAAACAGCCAGTGAATATTTTCATTATTTTTTTAGATTGCATTTCTTCATTTCGACTTTCTTACTCGATCTTTTTCACTGTTTTTTTATGCTCCGAAAAAAATTCAATTAAGCTTCAGACTAAGCGTACACAGCGAGACGTTAAGCCACGGTTTTTCCTGGTCTTAGGTCCACGCTCGACTGCCAAAAGTCAGCAATTTTTTTTCTTCGTTTTGATTTTCATTCTTTCCACTTTTGCCCAACTACTATATTTCCCATTTATCTTTAATCACTTCTGCCTCTGAGTTGCTTTCCGCACTTTTCTATACAGGCTTATTCTATCGAAGTTTTTTACGATTAATTTTCTTCAGCATCTCCCACTTTCTTTATGTAGCTTCTAAAAGCAAAAGAATGTGAAAATGAACTTTTTTTTCTTGTAAAATGTTTCAGGATCGCTGTAAAAACTAACCTATTTTTAATCCTGTTTATGGTATGTATAATCCATTTTAAATATATTTTTAAAATAAACTTTTATACATAGTTTAAATAAAAAATTCCAGTTATTTCGGTAAACAGATAACAAGGATCAATTAGAAATAATGGAAAAAAGATTTAATCCTCTTGTTTTAACCGTTATTTTTGTGAGAAATAAAAACTATACGAAAATATACGTGGAAAAGATATTATGTACTAATGATATTGTACTAATCCAAAATTTTCTTATTAGAAGCTGGAATTTTATAAAAAGATGAAAGCATAAATAAAAAAATATATTGTTTTCTATAGGTATCTTTTAACTTTCTACCGATGACATTTTAGGACATCATAGTAGATTAAATGAATTCATACTTAACGCATACCTGTCAAATATACTATATTTTAATTTTAAGAATTAAATTAAATTTTAATTTAATTCTTAAAATTTAATTTTAATTTTAAGAATCTTAAGTTTGACAACCCAGTTACTTTACACTATATCATATACTATACTTTATACTTATAAGTATTTTTCCTATACTTTGCGGATATACGCCCCGGACCCATATCCTCTACGAATATTGTTGATAATCTGCCATCTGATTGATTTTTAGGACAACTCCATCCAAAGAACGAAGATCGGGACTGCCTACGTATTGTTGGTAAAATGAGCAGACATCAAAGAAACCTGGAAAAACCCCAAGAGAGAGGAAAGAGGGCAAAATGTGCCAGTATCAAAACGTGCACAGACCATTCGAACGAGGGTTAAAACAATATATCACCCCATATTGTACAGTAATTTGGGATGTAACTGCAAATTATTAATTTGTACTCAAATTAAAAACTGTGTGAAAGTAAATTAGATCCCAGCTACACAGTACATAAAATTACGTACATATTCATACTAATGTAAAGTTACATATAGAAGCATCGACATGGAGGAAAAAGTGGTATCGGACCCAGAAGAGACAATGTAGAGAACATGGATGGAAACTTATGAGAATGCACAGTTCAACTTAACACATTTTTTTTACATCAGTGATTGGAATATTGATTTAACATTCCACTTCAAAATATTGTAAGATATCTCCATGATATTGAATAAAGAAGTTTGTATTGAGTAGATTATCGCGAAGATATTTTTGAAACTTAATTCAATACTTTACCATATATTGTAAAGATTTGGTGCGAGATATCAATGATATTATCAGATATTCCTAAAACCATGAAATATCGTTAAGATTACAATATTTTTAGGTATTTTTTGTTAACATGAAACCTTACCAAAGAATAACTATGATATCATAAGAATAATTCTCGATATTTTAATACATTAATAAAGATATTTTGCAATATATCACAGTTGTTGTTAGATATTCTTAAAACAGTGTAGTATGGTTGGTATTACAATATTATTGGGCTCTCTCAATTTATATGTAACACTTGCAAACAATAATTAATTAGGCCTTCATCCCAATATTGTTCGATATTTTATCATATTAGTGAAGATATTGTTCAATGCATACTTGATGCTAATAGATATTTCTAAACCCCTAAAATGGTCTGATGATTACAATATTGATTGGTATTCTGCGTTAGTATAGAAAACTCTCAGACATTAAAAAAGGGTTTATGACAATATTGCTTAGTATTTTACAATATTAATGAAGATGTTATTGAATGTACCCATGATATTATTTGATTTTTGGTAAGATTACAATATCGTTGAACAGTCTGCTCTTATTAATAAAACTCGCAGATAATAATTAAGTCATGAAATAATTAAAGCAAATCATCAAGTTTGTTTGGAGTGGAGATTTATTAACAAAAATTAATTAGATTAATTCCTAATATTTGATAATGTCAGCTATTATGGTTAAAATAATACAAAATAAACCTAACACCTCCAGGTATACATACATAGACGTTCCATTTATGCATACCGTGATTGTTTAGAGGGAACATGATTACATGCTTACGAGGTGCATTAAGTTCGAAATATTTTTATGCCTTATTCTACGCTCCATTTACAAAATAAGATTACGGGAAATGTCCTCTCAGAATTGCCCTTGGCGGATGCATGGAGTAGGGCAAACGGGAAAAAGTTTGCCTAAGAAGCCAACAACATTTGGAGAAGAGGAGATCCAATTTCCCAACCATCTCCAGAAAACAGAATTTGGACTAATTGAGCGGAGAGAAAAGAGTTCAGAGAACCTTATTCGATTGCGTTTTTATCTGGAAGTGGGCGAGGCGATTACAAATAAAATTGCAAATAGCCTCTCAAGTAAATGTATAGACACGTATATGACCAAACTAAGAGGTTTTTGGGACTTTCGAAAATATAAAGGTACTGTTGTTGACATTGTTTTATTGAAGCACTTATTTTTTTATTTTATCACAAAGCTGGAATTTTATTGAGTTCTGACAATAGAAAGAAAACTTTCGATTTCACGATTATTAGATAAAAGTGTACAAATCCAGATAAATATTTGATAAAGACGCAAATTATTAAGCGTACTTCCAGATGAAAGTCCATGAAATATAAAACTGCTAGCCTTCCTCATGGAATAAAAGTAAGTAATACCTTATCTTTATTTAAATACCGTACAGTCTCAAGTACTTTGTTCATGAGTATCCAGCCTAGTTTCCTTTTATCATAATTAAATGAGTAAAGCTAGGTTTTGAATTGGCAAAATAGCCAAGGCATTAGAAGCGGGTGTCTGTAGCTATTCTCTTAAGCGTCATGTGTTAAATACAAGTTTGGACAGCAAAAAAAAAAAAAAAAAAAAACAGCAATCTGCTCGTTGTTCATTTTTTTATCAGTGTGCAACAGACCTTAGTTACTGGCGATGTTTATCATTATATTAGTGTAATTATTTATCAGTGAAAAATAAAATAATTTTGTCAACTCTCTTTCTTAATAACTAGTCCTTCGATTCACGTTAGTTGTTTTTTTTTATGTTTCCTCCATTTATGTTAGGTATTACAAAATTTATGGTAAAATGTGAACATTTTATGCGGTCTAAATTACTTTTTCACTAATAAGTCCTTGAAAAGAACAGCGTATAAGTAAAAATATATCAACTATCAGTACAGAGTCAACTATTTTAACTCGACACGTTACCGTCAACTACTTTTATGATTCACCAGGCCTCGACCGCTTTCTCATTTTACATGTCTTGAGAAAAATGGTGTGCTTTGTACTCAATTAGAAATAAGAAAATACATATTATAATCAATGAATTTTGGTATAAATACTCTGTATTTAGTATTGGTAAGCAAGGAATTGGATTCATAGAACTAATGGCTTACTGGATTTTATATTATCCGGCTTACCCTTCCGCCACAATAGCCCGTATACTCAGTAGTATACTTTTTCTCCGAGTGAGACAACCAATAAGCGAGAATGGTTTAAACGAAAATGTCTCGTATAAACATTAATAAATATACCAATTGTTCTCCCTGCTGCAAAAAATTTTACACCCTGGGCAAGGTCTTGAACGACAAAAGTATTTAAATTTTAGGTATGCATGAAGTATTTTGCACCTTGTAATGTAGTAAAGAAAGAGAATATGCATTTTGGTCGTTGTTTCTTAAGCATTAAAACAAATATTTGGCGATGAATTACAGCTTTAATAACCCTATTATATACTAAATATAATTTATATGATTCGTTGGATTTTTTAATTATTGCTTTTATATAAAGGCAATGGACAAACCGACAAATGGTCAACCTGTCGAAAAATTTAGTTCAAATTTCAATGAATATTTGCATTTTAGATGTTAAGTTATATATTTATATAAAACGTTCTAAAATTTTATATAAGCGTTATAAAAAGTTATATATTTATAAAAATTTACGTTCTGTAATTACAGAGTTTATCTCTACTCCAAGAAAAAGAAAAACATATCCCTTCCATAAATATTGCTTATAGAATCTGGCAGAGATTTGAAAAGAAAATTGTAAAGAACAGTGAAATTGAATCGGTTTTACACACAGTGTTTTTAAGTATTGAGAACAAAGTTATATTTTTTGATCATGGAAAAGGATTCTTCGTATAAAAAATGTTAAACGAGAATTCATTAGAGATTCAGATTTCGTATTTAGCTATTCAAACAGAAAAAAAGATATCTGAAATGAGAAATCTAAAAGACATGCTAGAAATCCGTAGATCGTCTGATCTAAACTTTGTGTAAAAGAAAAGAATTCAATTCCTACCTAGGTCAACACAGAACATTTTATATATCAGTTACTTTTTATTACATAATTCTTACTAAGAAATTTGTATTCAATAATAATTTATAATTAAATATTTAGCAAATATTACTAACTTAACGATAAGTTTAAATTTTATATATATATATATATATATATATATATATATATATATATATATATATATATATATATATATATATATATATATATCGGCGGAGGGTAAACTAATAGATGGAAATGAAATTAAAATTCAGCAGAATTTTCGTGGCGTAATCTGTTGGTTCGAAATCGAACTATTCATATATAAAATACTATAAATTTACTTAATTTTATTTTTAATCAATTAATATTTGAAAAATCTGTATTAAAATCAAGAGAATCACTGCAAGTTTAAATCAAATGTATTTAAACTTGAGTGGATAAAAAAAGGTGTTTTACTAACGATTGAAAATTTGAATATTATATATGTTGGAGGAGTATGAACTAATCATAGGAATTGAAGAATCGTAATTCTCTTTCATAACTTCGTGAAAAGTTTAAAAATATATAAGAAAGGAAAAAGAAACATGTCTTTTAGAATGTATATAAAATCAATATATGGATTAGTTTCTCTCTATCTATTTCAATATGCAGACTCTACTCGTGAAAAATATATTTTGGCTCGTCACGCCTGTTTGGAGCTCACATTCATCTTTTAGAAAATACTCTTTCTTTTATTTGACAATTTATCGAGTGGAAAAATTTAAGAATTACTTCCAGGAATTTTGATTTCTTATTCCCATTATATTGCAAGCAAAATTGACTTTTTGACCTATTCAAGTAATATATATGAGAACGATAACGTCATTTTGAGACATTAATAAGAAAAAGGAATGAATGTGTTAAAAGATCTGAGTAATGCCTCAGGTGTGTGTAAAATATCTTAAATAATGGTGTTTCTTTATAGTTTCAAATAACAGGGGGAAAGTGAAAAACGAGAAAAATGCTAGGTTTCATTAGAAAGGAAAAGGGAATTGTCATTCGAGAGTTTTAATCCCTTAACTGTCAAGCCCATGAGTCATACATGAATCAAAATACGTCTATTCAAGTTTAAAAGTAAATTATTTAAATATATAATTTGATATAAAGATTCCATTCTCCAAAGAACAAGACTTGAATGATACTAAATATATCATGTGAAAATTAGTCAGTTAGTATCTCAAAGGAAAAATGTCATCAAATGGAATAAAGAAAATCAATGCAGTTAAGGGACTAAGGGATTAATTTTATACAACTCATTTTATACATGAATGTGCAGAAGTTTCTTTAAACTTATCATTAGTGATTTTATTATTAGAATTTGTTTCAGATGAGTTTTAATTACGAGTTGAAGTTGTTATACACTCTATAAAAAATATTCTTTTTTCAATACATTTAGATTTAGCAATTAGAAATGCATTTACCTCAGAAGGGGAGAAAACAAATCAAGAATATGATTTCTAATTCAGAAAGAATAAGCTTTATAACTTTCTGTGTAATACAGCTAAATTATAATCAGATGAAATATAGACTCAGTCACAGTATAAAAAATAAAAATTTCAATATTAGCGACAAGTTAGGAGCAGAAGTGACATTTTACTGATTCTAAGGATAAGCTAACTGATTTACTAAGGCTGAAACTGAGCATATATTTAGCTTAAAAAATTGAAATCTACGTATTGTTATATACAGACTATATAAATATTAGATAACGTGCATTTAAATACAAATAAATTCATCAAAATATTTATATATATATTTTAAATTTCAAACCTGATAATTAAAGTAAATTCAAGTGTTTAGAAGTATTGTTGATTTCCTCAATTCTATAGTGTGATCAGTTATGGATGGCAATTTATGCATACAATAATCATCAACGAGTCATTACGCAAAACCTTCACAGTGTGCGCAAAATCTTCACGCTTATAAAGAGTAATTGGTCATTTGAACCTTTAAATAATAATAATATCAAATAATATTTTACTATTTTAAATTCTTGTATCAATAAAAATGGTCTTTGCAAATTATCAGGATACATAATCAGCTAATTGGAACTTCTATTCTTGTTTATCTTTATTATCAATATATATTGCGATCACATACGGAATGGTGCATATTAGGAATTATGGTAATTAGTGTAATCTCTGCTGGAAATGAAATACTAATTGTTTATTAAAAATTTATTTATTTCAGCAAAAAATGTAATATTTGAATAATTATATTTTATTTATTCAATACCCATAGGAAATAAACAATTCATTGCTAATGCTTAATTATCCCCCAGTAGCAAAATATAAAAAAGGGAAATATTGGGTGATAAAGTAAATAACGATACGACAGATTATAACGAGTAAAGAAAAAATACTCAACCTGAAAAAATCGTATAGCAATGAAAAGAAATATGTAACACAAAGGAAAGGAATCTACAATATGCTGATATTCTAAGAGCGTTGCGGCGTCATTTAACTTATTTTCCGAAGAAATGTTAATCCCATCACAGGCAATGACGAGTTTGACTCGTCAAACCAATAACTGGATTTTTGGATTATTTATTCTAAATAAAAATTAAAGTAATTTAAAGTGCCAAAATATTTAAAAAACATTTTAATATATCAGATATTTTTACATTATTTTATGAATTAAAATACCAACTAATGACTATTATAGGATTTAACCTTTAATCAAGAAGTTAAGAAAATCTGTAGTTTAAGATATTAACAATTCTAAATTTCCATTTTCTACATCATCATTTGATATTTTTTTATGATTTAGTTCATAAATCATGTATTCATTATTATATTATGCATTAATTATAGTATAATTGTAAAATGATAGTGAAAATTTCCTGTTTATTAACAGATATGTCAGGAAAAATATTAATCTTTCAGAGATTTTAACAGTTATTCAGACGCCATTATGACCATGTGTTTGCAATAATGTTGCTAATACCAATTACAGGCAGAGAAAAGGAGAATGGGAAAGCATTAACATTTTTATACATTCGGGAGAATCTTTTCTAAAAATAATAAAGGAGTTAACTATTATTTTAAGAGTGTTGTTTTCAAATGATACAGCACCTCAGTATTACGTATTTAATGTTACAGGAGATAGAAACTGAAAATAGGAGAGAATGTAAGGAACCAGTTGCGCGCACACACACACACACACACACACACACACACACACACACACAC
>JAOUZG010027119.1:6925422-6936316 GCA_026289955.1 Argiope argentata
ACACACACACACACACACACACACACACACACACACACACACACAACGTAATAATAAAAAAATTAAAGTAAGTTCCTACTTAATTCATCAAAGAAAAGTTTTATTTATTTACTTTTTAATAAGTAATAAGTATAATTAATATAAATATGCATATACACATGAAATGCATATATACAGCGGTAAAATAGCATATACAAATATGTATAAATACAATTGCAAAATAGAAAGCAAATTACCTCCTAATTTTCTAATTTCCTTCTCGACAGTTAGCTCATTCTTAAGCTTAGGTAGGAGAAGTGACTAACAATTGATATTAAAGTTTTTAAGGAGATATATCTGAGTTGAAACTAACGCTTAAAATTTCTTCAATTTTATTTTTTGAGAAAACCATCCTTTATTCTGACCACTAAACCACTACTGCTAACTAACTCTCAAAAATAATTTGTATAAAAAAGTATAATAAAAGCAAAAATTCTCAACAAATTATTGATTTTCACAGAAATTGAACAAGCATTCTTCATCTTCATGTAAAAAATAATGAAATCCTCTCATTTTACCAACTGAGGTACTACCTATTGATTTCTCTTTTCATTACAAACTGCTAAAACTTTATTTAAAGTATTAAAAATGAATTACATTTAATGAATGAATTAATATTTTAAAAAACTGTATTAACATGGAGTGTCATCCACTACAAGTTTAAAAAAATGTATTTGAACTTTAGTAGATGAATTAAAAGTATTTTATTAACGAATGAAAATGTGAACAATATATATAAATATTTTTTAGGGAAAGTGAGAATTAATAGTAGGAATTTAAAAAGAATTGAATACAAACATAATGTATGGATAAAAAATATACAAAAGAAAAATTAAATTTTCTAAATATTTGAGCAGCTAAAAAAATCAAAGGAACCCACTTTAAAATCTTATTTCTTTTTAATTCATTTTTATGAATTACATACATTGTATATACAAAGGTTTATTAAAATACTGTAAATTGTCATATAGCCTTCAAAAGTAGCTAAGTAATTCAAGTCTTAAAAATGATCCTTAAATATATCCTGAATCATATGTGTAATTCCATAAAATAGATGAATTATGCACAAGTTAGAAATATTAACGATAGCAGCATTTATTTTACTTCTATATTTATAGATCTGGATTTTCCATTTTACTTAAAATCCTCGAAATAATGTCAAAAAATTTCCTAGAAACAAGTAAACAGATATTGAAATAGATTTATTTAAAAAAAATAAAGCAATATTTCTCTCTTAGACGGAATTTTTTTTTGTTTAACTCTTGACATACTGTATGCTATTTCTTTTCTTTTGACTTTTGGTTCCGATTCCGGGAAACATAAAAGAAAATCCACAGAAAACACCTTTCTTCACAAATTCCTTCCTAAGTTTTTATTCTGAGGAAATTTCAGGGGCGTCAAGGGGAGAAGGAGGGGGAGGGGAGCCTTATCCAACACTGAGCGAACACACATGCATTTCACTTTTCTTTTACTCCAAACAAATCACCCTTCATGTTTCCCGCCTTCTCGATTTGAGCGGTAGCAAATCGACAAATTGATTTTTCGGATTCTATCCTCGAATTGATTGCGCTCATAAATGCTCTTCTTCTTCTGGATGAAGCTCGAGAATCCTCAGAATATTTAAAGCCGATTCCTGGGAGTTCGACATTTGGAAGTAAAATGTGTAGATTTGTATTGGCGAAATGGCATATTGAGAGATTTCTCTTTGAACTTGTTTTTCAAGTGTAAAGGAAATAATGTTTCCATGCAAAGCATATCATATTGATAATATATTTTAAATGAAGAGCGTTTTATTACCATGTGAGAACATGTTGTTGGTAGAATTGAAGTTTTTTAAGCCTCAGCAAATTGGTGATTAATTGCTTTTGAGGCATCAATTTTTGCTTTTAGGGTTATTAGACAATAATGCAGAAGGTTGTAACATTTGGAGATTTATCGTCAAAAAATCATTTAAAATTAAAAATTTAACTTTTAATTCATAAATCTAAGTTATTGGCAACATTTATTTATTTCTTTATCATGTGAGAACATGTTGTTTTCGTTAATGGTTTTTGAAGAATTGAAGGCAACGAATAATTGAAGCTTGAAATCGCGTAAGCAATGAAGGGCATAAAGGGCAAAATTTATCAACATCTTTTAATCGCCTATATTTTTACTTGCTTTTACCAATATTTCATTATTATAATTCATGCTTCTTTGAAAGCAAATGCGATTTTCAAAGGTTGATCTGCTTTTACCATTATTGCTTTTTAAACTGGTTTAAACTACTTAATAAATTAACTAAGACAAATAATTATTTTTATAATAGACAATAAGAATTTATGATGATTTTCTCACATGTTGATTTGGAATTTATGGTTGTAGATTTCATTTTTCTTTTTCAATCTTTTCTAGTTACGCGAAAGTGGCTCATATTTTATGAAATAAAATAAACGATAACTTAAGAGGAGGACTTCTTTAGGAAACGACGTTTTCAACTGCACATAAAACATTGAATTAACCTTAAATGAAGCTTTTTGAACTTTATCCGATGAAGCCGTGCAAAGGAAAAAAGAAAGAACAAAGAGCCCGGCAGCTAAATAAAGAATTCGATTAAAACTACAAAAACGCCAAAATTTGAAACGGCAAAACCTTCAATCAAGAAAAATGAATGATGGAAATTTAAATTAGAAGCTGATCAAATTAAACATGAAAGTAAAATAGCTTTATAACGGGAACGATGAAAGCGTAAACGTTTGCAGGGTGTTGCAGATAATCAATCGCTACACTCAACTTCAAACACAGAACGTGTCCATTTGGATTCTAAATCATAACCGTCAACGTTGAACACAAAACGGTCCTTTTTCAATTATAAGTTTCAAATGTCGCATTCTATCTCTAAGCTCCTAGAAACTTCAATTAGCTCCTAGAAAATTTCTATCCTACTACATAGAAGTTATGAAACAAAGGTCACTCAACGTCACTTCAAATGTCGCTTTCTATCTCTAAGCTCCTAGAAACTTCAATTATCTCCTAGAAAATTTCTATCCTACTACAAAGAAATGAAACAAAGGTTACTCAACGTCGCTTCAAATGTCACCTTCCAGCTCTAAGCTCCTAGAAACTTCAATTAGCTCCTAGAAAATTTCTATCCTACTACAGAGAAGTTATGAAACAAAGGTCAGTCAACGTTTTACCAGAATATTTCAGACGGTCCAAATAATCGATGCATCTTTTGTGATCCATTATGATTTACGATATAAAAAATGCTCTGATATGATAACTTTAAATTTGCGATAGCAGATTTAATTAATAGTTATATTTAATTGTTTATTTTTCTTTAGAACTTACGCTATTTAAGGAATGCTACTAAATGGAGAACATTTTTCAAAGATATTAAATGTAATAATTATGGAATAGTGGAAACATTTTTTCAGATATGCATTTGAAATATATCACTGAAAAATACTCAGAAATGGGCGGGTTATATTTATTTCTAAAAAAGAGTAAAAATGTATATAAGAACATCCCCCCTCCAAAAAAATAGTAAGTGAGCCATGATGACCCACTTTTTTGTGTGTCGCCACGGTGGTGTAGTGTATAGAAGGGGTACCAACTCAGGTATCTTCCTCTTCATCTGACCACTATTCAAAATTATGAGGTTCGTCCTAAAATAGCCTGAGTGTTGCTTTCCATCGGAAAATTAATATAAATAAACCAAACCAAGAAATAGTAAATTAAAAACACGAATACTATTTATTTTTTAAAACATTCTTATATGTGCCTACATTAATAAATATATTTGTGACATATTATTAACAGAAGCTCGGAATTATAAACCACGTTATCGTTTATGAAAATACATCACTTGATATTTAAACCAAATGCAATTTGGTTAGAAATTCTTGAAGATATCTACATGGTTTTTTCAGAAAAGAATTAAAAAAAATTAGAACATTTCCCCAAGAAAGTAGTAAATTAAAAACAAGAATGTTATTTCTTTTTTTTCCCTTTTATTAAACTTTGGGAGCTTCCGTAGCCATATAAACCCGAGGCAATTTTAATTCTACAAACGCTTACAAAAGTGCTGCGTTTCCAAAGAAAAAGAACAAAAAAATGTCGTTAAAAAACTCAAGAAAAAATGCATTTATCCCTAATTCTGTCTTCAGAGAAATGAAATAAATTGCGAAAATCTCTCATCTACGTCGAGTTGAGCGTCCCGTTTGGAAAATTAATCTCATTTCTTTGGCAACAGAGAGAATTGCGAAGGAAAATAAGAAAGATTAAAAATACAATCCAGACTAGATAAGAGGAAAAGTAAAAATTTCCAAAGTGTAAAGGATAATTTTATTTTCTGAATTAGGTGATTTTTATTCATACTGTAACCGTAAAAGAAAACCAGCGTTCGGCAAAAATAAATATCTGATTGAGTTGGACGTCAAGATTATTTTATTAGCTTCTGTTCCGGTTAAAGAAAAGTTACAGTTTTTTAAAATAATGACGTAAGATTTTTCAGAGATAAGTATTCGAAATTGTTGCTGATATTCATGGTGAATAAATATATCATATAAGAGATGACAATATTTTATTTTATTTCAAAGGAGAAAATAAATTATCACATAGTATAATCCTTCAGACCAAAGATTATTTTTTCAGTTTATTTAAAATAGAATTATTTTCAATATGCACTTATAACAATGAATATGTCAGGTATTCTTGATTCTAATTATGTACAATTAGAGGAATTCTTAAATTAAATTTGATTCATTTTGATTGATATTACATTGATTCTGATTTTGGGAAATAACCAGACGAAATAGTCTCACCAGAATTTTTCCACTTACTCTAAAATTAATGTTTTTACGCGATTTTTTTTCAAACCTATTGAAAACAAAAATCCAAATAAACAATTATTACAGTATCTAAAAAAAGTTAAATATGGATTTTAATCATCCATTAATCTAATTTTTGTAGTTAAGGCGATCGAAAAGACGAATAGACGTAGCTCGAAAATTCGAATTGACAGAGAGACATATTTTCTTTAAATAGGTGTTCAAGTTATGATAGAATTTCCAAATTTGATTCAAAAGATAATGCATAAAATTTAATTTGGATGGCCCAAATTCTTTTCGAGTTATTTGCATCACAGATAGAGATATTTTTTTCCAACATTTTTTGGGGATGGAAATTTGACTAAATGTCGAGTGATTTGCGACTATAATGCTTTATACTTCGTATATAGGATAAACTAATTTGAAAATTCTTTCGTCTAATTTCTTAGTATTATAAAGAGTATAAGCATACGTTTACCACCACCCATATGCTAGATTACGTTGAAAATTAATTGGGATTTACAATTTTTGTGCCATTGCTGTACATACAATTTTATATTTTCATTGTTACAATATTTTCCTAAAGAGACAAAATAAACAAACAGACAAAACTTCAATAAACAATCAGACTGTATGATGAACGGACAACAGGAATCGGAACGTATAATGAAGAGTTGGACTTGCGCATCAAATTAATGAATTTTTAATTTTAATGTGTAATTATTAAAAATTTAAATGCCGGCTCTCTGGCTCAGAGCTAGCGCCTCCTCTACTAGTTCTAGGAGTCCCGGGCTCAAGTCCCTGCTCGGGTATGGTTGTTCTTCTGTGAGCTATCAGTCAGATGTGTAACTGTGCCCCCCTTAAAAAGGGGCTGTGCAAGCAAATGTGATGTGGGTAGCAAAGTCGTACTCTTGGCCCCTGTTGGCGCTACTTCAATATCAAGAGACGCTCCTTTAGGCTTAAATTTGTTGCTGTTTCAGTGGGAGGCTAGTCCATAGGTAAGTGCCATAAGTAACAACAATAACAACGATAGAAATTTAAATTCCGAAAATCAAAAACTTTAATAAAGAACTGGAATGTATGATGAAAAGTTGTACTCGTGCATTAAATGACTGATTTTTTTATATTTTAGTTTGAAAGTATTAAGAAAGTTCAATTCCAGAAATAAAAAACGTTTCAATACCTCAACTGATCTTATATTAGAATAGAAATTAAAATAATAATAAATATCCTAAATAAGATGTGTCACCTAATTATGAAATTAATTAATACAGTATAACAAAGGGTTTAGAGGTACAATAATCATTTATTAATATCAATTTTCCGTATAATATATGTTACCAAGAAGTTGTTCCTCTTGTGAACCGAGGGTAACGGATTCCTGGTGGTAAGTTCACGGCTCCTGAGGCGCAAGGTTTCTGATTCAAGGCCCGATTCCACCGAAAAACCGTCCTGTGAGGGGTATATTGCACGTTAAATCCGTTAGGACCTAACGTCCTCCCGCTGATGTGGTGTGGAGCGAAGGATGTCAGCTCAGGTGTCGTCCTCATTTTATGATCATGGTTCAAAACTACGAGGCCCGTTATAAAATAATCCTAGTTTTTCTTTACAACGGGAAGTTAATGTAATTAAACTAAACACCATGTAAATTGAAAAACAAAATGCTCTTAAGGTTCAATAAATGCATCAGTCCATTTTAATGTTTCTATTTATATCAAGATTCCATCTAAAATCGCTTGAATTATCTCAAGTCTCAAATAACAGCAACTGCAATTAGTTAACTCTTAAGTGCTGTCGTAAATACTCACTCAGCTAGACGTAACAATTCAAGAGATTCATTACAGAGCTATCGAAGTAATCGTTTGTTTAAACTCATTTTAACCTTTAATTCTTTCATCGGGACCTTTATCAGCAGAGGCAACGAAATAGATTATTTTACAAGGCATTAGCTGCCAATTAAATTCTAGGAGAAATTAGTTTGGTACTTAGGATGTTATACCTCTTAGTGACTCAATTTGTTAACTCTGGCAATATTTGCTGAGTTGTCCGTTTCCGAAGAGGCTAATTTGAAATTCTTTTATTCGATAGTCAAACAAATTTTCAAAGTGAAAGAACAAGAGGGCATAAGTTTGAATGGGGATGGAATCGGCTGAGTGCACAACTTTTTTTTACTGTACTCCGTTTCATCATTGAATAGCAGATGCGTTTTAGAAACTGTTCACTGGAAGTGAAGAGATTTCAAGGAAGCACGTTAATTAGTCTGAGGAGGTAGTCTAAATTAAATAATTACTGCCCCTAAACAGTTTTAAAATATGTAATTCATAAAATGATTTGTGAAAGTTGGACAACTTGCATCTCTTCTCTGATCTTACAAATAATAAAGAAAAATGTGAAGGTAGGAATCCTGAAACTCTACAGAGAGATGTTTGAAATAGGATTGTTAAATTTCGTCCAGATATGCTTTAGAAAGTGGGAATGTGCCTGCCTAACCAAGTTATAAAAATTTAAATCATAATTTAAATTAATCAAAATAGTGACCATATTTTGCAGTGTGTCCGTGATTTGTCCCTCAAAATATTATTTTAAATATCTTTAAAAAATGATATAAAAATGCAGATTAGTTCCTACTTACCAATTAATAGTAGGAATTGAAAAAAATGGGGAACATTTCTGGGGTGCCATCTGTTGGTTTGAAACCGAACTGTTCACATATAAAATATTATAAATCTTTCTCAATTTTATTTTTAATGAATTAATATTCGAAGAAACTGTATGAACATCAATTGTCATCCACTAAAAGTTTAAAATATGGAGGGAGAGGACTGGGGGGATGAATAAAAAGTATTTTATTAACGATTGAAAAAATCATTGTTTTAATTTATCCAATCCCCACTATTGGTTCACTCTCTCCCTGTGCGTGTGTGAGTGTGTGCGCGCGTGCGTGTGTGTGAGTGCGTGTGTGGAATTGAAATAATGAAAATAAACCATTCTGAATCCTGATGCCAATGCAAATAATTTAAAAATAAAATTACTTACTTCTGACCAATATATTACATCCTTGCAATAAAATTAATACTGTTTCGATTTTTCATTTGTTTCATCGGGTAATTTTCATTCTGGAGAAAAATATGGATTTATATCTGCTGGATTGACATAGGTAATTAGAAAGTGACAGTTCGTTGTCGTGGAAGACAATATAAAATTAAAAGATAGATAATCAACAATTTAAATTTCAGCTAATTATATAATGATTAATAGTAATCAAAAAAATATGAGTTGGATATATTGAGGAACCCCAGATTTTATATCATTAGTTAGAAAAAACATTTTTCTGGCATTATGTCTGCATGTTTGACTTCGAACAAGATAACTGAAAAATACTTTGGATTATATGGATTAAATGTGGTTTAATAATCGGCTTCTAAATGAATTTACTCATTTAATTTGAAACTATTTTATGCATAAATGGCAAAATGATATACATTTTAATGAATTATAATGGAAATTGTTACATAATCTAATGAGGCTTGAAAGTTTAGTAATAGGAGCCTTATAATTATTGCTGACACACTACAGATGCTAATTTAAAACATGCTCCTCTTTCCTTCAACGTAGAAACCAACTTTGCATTCAGCTTATTTTTAACAATAGGAGATGGCAGAACAGCTGAAAACATTAGTATGAATTATCTAAAAGAATTGAGCTATTACTTTAAAGACCCCTTGAAGAATTCAATAAATGTTTATAGCCGATTTAGGGTTATCTTTAGGAGATAGAGTGGGAATGTTTATTTTCTAGGATACCATCCCCCAAATGAGAGTATTACGTGATATTAGCTATAAAATATCGATGAAAAATAATAAAATGCTAAAAAGTTTCGAATGAATATAAATGAAATTGACATCGCTACAGTTATTCCAAGACTTCTGCATCATTAAGGAGAAGTAAGTTAGGTGGTAATTTCATAGGCATCGTAAAAATATTTAGTTGATGCTAATATTATTATACAATTGTTAGTATTCAATTTCCAATCCCTATAATTAGATGACTGGGTGCACATGAATAATTTTAAACATGAAATAATTCTGAGATTTTCTTCAGTTTCCGTCTTTCGTATAACCAACGAATAAAAATTTGTATCAAAATAGAATTAAAAAAATGAAATCTCCTATCTCAAATTTCGTGTTGTCATGTCGAAATATTATTTTTGTGTGAGAAAAATGTAAAAACACTGTTTTTCTAAATTAATTTAAGTCATTAACCAATTTACAAGATTTTAATCAGTAATGTGACTATCAGAATATGCAAGCGTCGATATATCGAGAATCGGCGATAATGGCTGCACATTCGTGTATATCTGTAATTTTTTGATAGTGATAAGTCGCCGAATGTGACAACCCTCTTTGAAGTTTTCTAATACCACTAAAAGCGGAAAATTAATGCCTCCAAAGCGATAAATCGTCAGTTTCCTCCTCGTTCTTTTTATGGCTTCAAACACCCCAAACCAATACAGCTTCATGTATCGACACCAATGAGTTAAACTTTTCAATTACAACTTACATTTTTATTTTTGAATTATTTGCTAACGATAAATCTCCAAATGTGATAAACTGCTGCATTGTTTCATAATAACTCTAAAAGCGATAAATCGCCTATTTGTTGAACTCACATTTCAAGGCTTCAAAAAGGTCAAAAGTAAACAACCTGTTTAAGAATAACATTTTTTTAAAAAAGCTAAATACGTTGCCATTTAAACTTTTCAATTTCTATTTTAGTTTTAAATTTTTTTTAATGATTTTTGGCGATAAATCTCTAAATCTGACTACTTCTAAAAATAAATTAAAATAACCGTAAAAGCGAGAAATTGATGCCACAAAAACGATAAATCGCCAACTTGTTGCCCATCAAGCTACAAATACCTATACCCAAAACAACATCATGTTCTCACATGATAATAAGATCTTTAAATATACTCCGAATAGAATATATATAACTTTTTGAAAAGTAACAAATGTTGTCATATATTGGTACAAACTACTTGAAGTAAAATAAATTTTTATAAGTAGCATATAATTTGAAATAAAAATGTCGCTGATATATAAACTCTTTTATTTCGAATGAAATAAAACCCAAGAATAAATAAATGATATTTTCTGTGGAAATTTCTAATATTTTCAAAAAGAAAAAAATTCATAAGATCTTACATACTGTTCTTGATCAATACAGGAAGTAATTACTAGTCATTCTAACTGACTCTTTAGCGATAAAAAAAATTCCGACATGCATATTGTTTAAAAACATTTGACAGAAATAAAAAGCATTAGATCATTTCAAAGCAGTATTCTTACTTGGAAAATAAGTTTTTATTAACTTCCGAACTTGAGAAAGTGATTGATTACACAGCCGGAGCAAAATGTCGTAATGAGGTCACGCATACATCATACAAAGTTGAGACAGATTGCGCGTTGAATTATTGCTGTTCCTAGTTTTCTTCATGCCGTTTTGTAATGATGCTCTTTCAAAAACAACAAAATTCGTTGTTAAGCTGAATTTTTGTTCTTTTTTCAAATGTCTGCTAATAGTTAAATATAATTCATCCATCATAAAGTATATAAAAATAATTAGAATTTAAAGCTTATTATTAACTGAGCATATAAGATGTAAGTTTCACTGTTGATTAATTGATGTTACACTTAAGCACGTTTGCTGCAATAGCTATATACTAAAACTATTTCTCGAGCAATAATTTGTACAATGCGGCAAACCATAAAATTTGAGGTGCAAATCCACAGAATAAAAATTTTAAGAAATGAAAATAAAATCTATAATTGAACACATTTCAAATTACCGAGTAAGAACAATATTATATATGTGATTATTTTTCTTAATTAATTTAAGTCATAAAACAGTTTAAACCGGTTTGAAACAATCTCGAGACTTCTCTATCAGTTTTTATTCCTCTCTCTCTCTCTCTAATATATATATATATATATATATATATATATATATATATATATATATATATTAGAGAGAGAGAGAGAGGA
>JAOUZG010027119.1:6936416-7004447 GCA_026289955.1 Argiope argentata
ATATATATATATATATATATATATATATATATATAATTTTTAATTTCTCTAATTTGCAAACAAAGTTCAACCCGTTTTCAGATGAAATAAAACGATCATTTTTCGAAATATTGAAGCAGTCGTAAACTGATAAATTCGTGATTATTTCAAAACAATTTAAACTGGTTAATGACTTAAAATAATTAAGAAAGTTTGTAAGGATTCAGAGAATTAACAATTTGGAAATCAAGTTATAATTTTAGTTGGAAATAAATCATCAAATGCGACAAACTTCTGCATTATTTTCTAATAACCTTAAAGGTCAAAAAGTTATGTTTCAAAAGGGATAAATCGTCAATTTGTTGCCTATGAATTTTAAGGCTTCAAACACTTCAAACATCATCATGTTGTCACATAGTAATATTGAATTGCTTTCAAGTGAAATTTTTATCTCTTCTGATAAATAATTAAATAATTGGAGCAAACGACTATAGTCTTAACTCTGAACAACGATTCGCATTAACGGAGGAGGAAATCTTTTTCGATTTAAAAGCTTAATCTTTTTAATTATAATTATGGGCAAATTAAAAATGAGTGAATAAAATAAAATAAAATTATAATGGATGAGTTTTAAAATTGTATTTTTTAAAGTTTTTTTTTTCTTATAACTTACAATTTTTGTTTATAGAGACTCAGAAATCATATCTTCTTATAGGTGCATATAATTTCTGAAATAATCAAGTCTATTTTGCATTATCTTTAAAATCAATCTGTAATTTTTTTCTACCTTTCATAAATATTTGAATTGAAAGAGTGAGAATATATAACTGTAAAAAGGTTTCATTGAAATTAGATGAAGGATTTGCTAAAATTTTTATTTCTTAAAATTAGCTGTTACTAACGTGAATAGTTAGTTTCCCTGCAATTGGCTTGTGTACTCTCTTGTTTATTATTAACCGAACACCATTGACAAACAAATAGCCTATTAATAGAATGAGGTGAAAAGTTGCTACAATACAATTGATATAGAAGCATAGAACAACAAATGGGCATGGTGAACTTATTTTTCTTAATATTTTGAAGATGAAATTTTTTATTGAGTGGCAATTGAAGTTGCAAAATTCCATATTCCATAGATTTAAGCCACTGCTTTCTTGATTTATCGTGTTAACTAAATAATTTCAATAATGACCAGCAGACGTTTAAATCTTTAATTGATTGGGTTCCACATTTGGTGTGTATCTTCTTATTAGGTGATAAAAATATTAATAGCTATTAGATTTGCATCTACTAACTAAATGTTACAGATCAGTATGCATTCATCAGATCTCTTTATTTTACAGTTATGGTGAGGATATCTTCACAAACAGATATTTTATAAATGAATTTTGTACAAAATTTAATAGAAATCTACAAAGTAAAGATAATAAACCGAATTTTCATCCATATAGCTTAGGATGCAATTTCCAAAGACATAATGTGCAAAAAGGTATTTTTCGAGCTTTTAGAGGTCTCAAATGAGAAAAATAGTTAAAGTCTCTAGTTCCTCTACTTTTACAGTTAAAAATACTTTCATTTTGAGTACGTATAAAAGGAAAGTAAAAAAGAAAAAAAATACACGGATACAAATGAAATAGTTTTGAAATGAAAAAAAAAATATTGCAATGTATAATAGAATACGAATGTATGGGTCCGAATTCTTTTCACGTAAAGTTTCGTGAGTGTTTTTGTAGCACGTCTCGCCAAAATGCCTCCCAAGAGAAGAATTTCATATCCATTCTTGATCTCGAATTGCTTTTAACCAGCCTTAGTTTAACCAACTTTTACCACATATTCCCTAGTTCGAGCAAATGGTGGAACCTTTTTCCAGCTATTTGCGCTTCGAAAAACTTGCAAAAGAGTCATTCCCATAAAATACTTATTCTCATTCTGGTTAAAGGCCCGGCTGTTAACAAGATTTTCTGGAAACAGCGTCGTAAAAACAACAGCGGTTGTTGAGATAGTTCTCGAGTCTTAAAAGACAGGTATAGCAAATGCCAAGCTGTTTATTCGCTTTAACAAGACATAGTGGAGGGAAAATAATATTGCCTAGTTCCTTAATAAAACGAAGTTTACAAAAGTAGCAAGGCAATATACTAGCATTCTTATCGATAAATTGTTAGGGGATTTTATTCACTTTAAAGTCAGCTATACTGTTAGTTTCTTACTTTATTCTGAATAATCTGAACCACTGTATCTCAACCATTGATCACACACTTTTAGGTTTGGTTAGATATGGTGTTTTGGCCATGCTGCGCCAAAATAGTTAAAAAAATTTCAAAATAAGATTTAAAAATTACTCAATATTAGGAGTTTTTTATTAGGTGTGCCGATATTTCATACAAATTGTTAAATTTCCAATTCTTTTAGAGTTGTTTTATAACTGTTACCCATAATTTAGGAATACGAAAATTTGGATAGCAAATACAACAATAATTTAATTTATATGTTTTATAAATGACGAGTTTTGAAGCTAAAAGAGAAATGCTTTAGAACGAAATACCTAATTGGGATTAATCAGAAAACTTAGAGATACTTGTATAAGTCTGCCATCTCCAGGCCACATCAACGCAAGCAAGTTAATGATTGGAAACGAGTGCATTTAATGTGAATCATAAAAATAAGTCTGTACACATTTATTTATAACTTGTACATTTGTAAAGAAATTTGTAAAACACATATATAAGGGCTACCAAATTAAAAATTAAATGAAGTCTTTATTGATAGGGTGAGATTCCCCAAGGAGGGAGGAACCTTGAAATAAGGATGAGTTGCTTCCGGCATGGTGGTTGGATCTCGCTATTCTGGAGGGTACATTAATAATTGGAGGCTGGGGTCTTCTCATCAAAGATAGAGCAATCCAAATTGCACTGTGGACTATAGAACTCAACCACAGTTCCTGCCAGTTCTGCTGTTCCGGCAGTCCGGTCAATCAGTTTTATGATTTATTCCGTGGGTCTACGTGGGATTGACGAATTTAGTATGATTTGATGCGATGCGGTATCTAATTGCAAAATGCTAATTTATTTTTGATTAAATATGAATCTAAGTTATTTCCTCAACAAAAAAAATCATCCTGTCATAATGATCAGAAAAACAGTGATTTTTCTTTCCATGGAAAGTAAACCTCTTTATTCTTAACTAATTGTCAAAGTAAAAAATAGTAAATAAATGGGGTGTACTAAGTTTTCTCCTTAAACGTATGCTTATGAAGCTTAAACGTATGCAGTGTGTTGTAGGTTCTCAATCGCAACACTCCACTTTAAACACAGAACATGTCCATTTAGATTCTGAATTACAACCGTCAACGTTGAACGCAAAACATATCCGTTTCGATTCTTAGTTTCTAATATAGATTTCTAGCTCTATTAAAAAGTATCTATACTTCTATAGAGAAATTACGGAACAAGTCTCAGTCAATCTTTCAACAGAATATTTCAGATAGTTTAATTCATCGATGCATCTGTTATGACCGATTACGGTGTGTGATGTATGAAAAATGTTCTCGCATGAAAACTTGAAATTTGCGATAGCAGATTTCAATTTTTAAAAATTCTTTTATGAGTTTTGATCTACATATTTGTAGGATTGAATACATTTGCATTTTCTCTGAATTTAAACTAAAGGATAAAGTCTATCGTAGTTATTTAAGGAATTTTAAGGACTTTTTGATATCTTTTTACTCATACTAAGATATCTGAGTGGTCTAGAAGTAAGAAATTAGAAAGAAAATTAGCCTTTCTTGCAGTTTCAAAAAATAGGCATTAATACTTTTATTTTGTTCTTTGTCAGTTAGATTCTAAATTATATACAAACGTTTAGCATGTAATAGATACTTAATTACAATAATATAAAAAATTTAAATAGATTTTTTAGAGAACAAAATTTTTCGTAATTCAACTATACCAGCGTCGCCATATAAATATCGAGATATTTTAAAGAAGTTTATAATTCAGCTCATTATGTAAGCAGAATGTAAGGAATTATGGATTTCATATTCAATGCTCTAAAATTGCATTTATGTAAATATAGCTTTAAAAAATTCCAAAACTTCATAGATAATAATTTTATATATTAAATACAAAACTTTTATTTTCAAATTAATTCTTAGATAATAGTTAATTACATTCTGAGATATGTTACACATGCAATGTTATAAAAAAAGATGTCTTAGTAAAATTTATAATTAAAGAGCATTATCGTATGCAGAAGATAATGAATTGTGGATTGAATGTTGAATACTCTAGAATTATATTTATATAAATATTGCTTTTAAAAATAAAATTCCATAGATAATTTCCTATATCACACAAAAAGTTTATATTTTTAAAATAATTCTTAGATAATAGTTAGTACAATCTGAGATATGTTACACATTCAATGTTATTTAACGTTGTTTTTTCAGTACAACATTCCCAGTATTTGAAAATATATGCTAAAATCTACATGAGAAACCCTTTTAAATAAATTGCCTTTTAATCATCATTTTATAGTTACAATAATAAAAGAACATTATATAAACATTTAAATATTTGTTCGTTTGTTTTTGAAGTCTCCCCTTCTAACCTAGTCGGACATCTTAAATGCTATTATTTTTACATCAACACGGTGAAACCATTCCAAAGAACAATATGTTATTACAAACAAAATGAACAACACTTTATCTTAGCCTCGATATTAGTTTTTAAATTGGATTTTATTAGCCATTCCTTTCATGTTATACTTACATGACTGAATTATAACTCTAAATTAATATTTTAAAGCAAAATAAATTTAAATCCAAACTTCACAATTTTTATTTTATTGATGCCAAACGCTTCTTCAAGAGATGGAGAAGACACTTTCATCTCGGAGGCAATCCAGTCGATATGATTCGAAATGAAATTTCATATATTTCGGAAAACAAAATGAATTTTTCAAGACCAATAGATGTAGGAAAGAAGGGCCATTGCCAGCGGCGGTAAGAAAAGTTGGGAAATTCTTTTATTTTCAAATATTACGATCAGCAAAATGTTATGCCAGAAGATGGAAGAAAAACATTTCTCTTTCTTCAAACAGAAATGAAAATATTAAATCTGAGAAGTGGACAAAATATATACGTATTAAAAAAATAATAACTTATTCTTCGATATTGTTATTTAAATACAGTTAAGATCTGTCGAGGAACTTCTAAATAAGGAAATCAAAATCTAATCCAAACAAGCATTCGTGAAAATATTTTAAAGTCATTTCTTTAGATTTCAAATGATCCATGGCACTGAATCGGAAAATGTCGAATGCATCGATTTTGCAAATTAATATTATGTTTTTCATTGATTTATCGACTTTTAAATTAGTATAAATTTAGCTTCTTTTCAACCAAAATATCTCTTAAGTTATTATTTTTTTCATTAAGTTTAGTTATGGTTTTCGTTACCAAAAAGTTGATAGGAATGGAGACAAAAAATATGTTAATACAGCCTATTTTTTAAGGGAGGCTAGTTCAGTGATCTTCTTTATAAAATTGTATTCTTTTTTGTAAAATGAATAGCATTATCATATATCATGCTAGAGATTTTTGACCTGCTGGAAGAAAGCATAAATAAGAGTTTTCACATTTCAAGATGACAATTGTATAAAGAAAGATGTAAGTGAAAATCATTCAAAGAGAAATTGAAAACTAGGATTTACTGAAAAAAGGATTTTGAACTAAGAGAAAACACAAATGTAAAACTTTGTAAATTGACCTGTTTCTACAGAAGTTATAAAATTTAAAAAAAAGGCATTTTAATACAGAATAAGGAAATAAAAAATATTTTAATTAATTTTATTTTTATTATATATATTTCATTTTTATTTCACGTTTCTATTTTTAACATTTTCAACTACAAAAATCTGAAAATAAACTCATTTTTAATAAGAAAAGAAATAACTTAATACAATGTACCAATTATTAAATTTTGATATTATTTAACTCACAACAACAGTTTTTATGATAATTTTTTTCTCCACAATCGAAAAGCTACATTTTTTATATCGTTTTATTGATACAAAAAACCTTCCACTTCTACATTAAAAGTAATGTTTTCGAGTGGTTTTAAAATAATTGCTTTACCTATTCATTTTACACAACTACATTTGTGCATTTTCTTAGTAAAATTATCTTGTTAATATCTATTACCGTTTCTTTTAAAGTCAGTTATATATCAGCATAGGTGAGCACAGCTGATCCTTTATACTTCTAATTGGGTAAAATTAAACTTTTTTTTACTTCGCACATTGATCAAAGATTAAATGGGGAGCATTAACAGACAATCCTGGTTCATACATCGAATCCCAAATCATGAAAATTCTTTTTCACAGGTTTAAAGAAGTATTAGTAGCTGTATACATTTCTTGAGTTAGTTTCGTACTTTGCGAGGTAGAGTCATTCACATGAAATGAAAGTTCATATGCTTCAATGATTAATTGTTAACTGTTTTAATTTTAATACATTATTGTGTCTAAAAGTATTAAAATGTTAAAAAAAACTTATTTTTTTATCTCATAGCTGAAACAATAAGTAAAAATTAAAAGCTATTATATAATTCGAGCATGAAAACATGTAATAAAAGTATATAAAAATATTATTGAGAATTCATCAATGAGATAAGCAATATTTCGATTTTTTATGGCGATTTAATGATGTATGTCTGTATTCATAGCAATATGAACAATTATTTATTAACACAATTTTACGAATGAGACTCTTGTGATACAGATATCAAAAGAGTTACGATTAAAACCTACATGGGTGGCTTTTTTCTAAAACTTTAAAATTGATATACATTCTATGCCCAAACTTTGCAATAATTTCCATCACATCTCTCCAAATTAAGGAAATTAAAAATTTGAAAAACGTGTTTTTGTTGCAACACACCTTCGTATATACATCGGGGGAATTGGCATATTTCTTCAAGTGTGCGGATTGATCTAGAGAATCTGATTTTTTCACATGAAGAGTTATTCGTTGGAGATTCACAAGTCGGAGAGCGAAGAATTTTTTTTTTGTTTTTGCTTAAAACGAAAAAAACAAAAAAATATATATATATTGTCTACCCTAAAGCAATTGAATAAGAAATTAAAAGAAAATTCTCCGAATTCAATCATATTCGCCGAATGTATTCATTTCCTTCAAAGAAATAAATATCATTCTCCCTATCACTCCTAATTAAATATGATAGCTATTTCAAATCCCAAACGATATTTCACAGAATATTACTCAGCAGCGGCAAAATGTCGAGTACCAGATAGTAACGAATAAGTTTCATTTCCTCTTTTGAACAAGAAATTCAAAAGCCAGCATCATTGTTTTATAAACACAGCTTGGATAAATTTTTAAAAAAATATTTTCTTACACAATAGTGATCATTATAAAGTAACACTAAAGTGAATAAAAGCAAAAACGAATTTCTTACAAGAGTACGTTTCATATGGAAAAAAAAGTAAATAAGCGTTAAGTTCTTCAGATGTTGGTGATGTTATTTATGTAGTTACTTAGGAGACTTCATACATCAGTTTATTTCTGAGGATTTTATACATTTTGTTATAAATAAATAATTATAATTTTACTTCTTTAAGGAAAGTAGTTTTCTCATATAGTGGAAAATGAGTATCTCTAAAGATGGGAAAGAAAACCTCTCCAAACATCAGTGCTCGACTTTCTACATAAAATGCCCTTCAAAAGTTCTGTAATAATAGTTAGAATTTCAATGACTTTTAATCCTTTTATTAAACGTTTCATTTTTCCATTAAAACCATATTTCTTGACATTTCTCATTTCATTCAAAGTAAAGAAATCAATTCTTCAGCGATTTGTCTTAAACGATGAATGAGATGGATGGTTTCACCGTCACTTAATAGGTTCGATTAAACTTCTCCTTCGCCATTTGTTTTCTACATACAGTTGGATTAAAAGTTTAAGAGCAAAAAAGATTTTAAAAAATAATTAAAATCACGACTTTGCCATTCGAATTTTGATATTTCCATTCAAAATGATACTTAATGATATTAAACAATGTAACGCATTATAAAGAATGATTGATGTGGATTCAATTCGTTGTTTCAAATTCAGAATGATCGATGCGGATTCGATTCATTGTTTCAAATTCAGAACGTAACGAAACGATTTATTTATTTTTATTTTAGGAACCTTCACAAAAATATATGGATTATTTTAGAGTGTATGATTTTTATGCTTTGATTTCAATGTTTTGAAATATTAAATACCGATTTTAAAAAGAGGAAGAAAAAAACAATCGGAGTAAAGATAGAATTCTTTAAAAAATATTATTTGCAGCATTTCCTGGAACAATTTCCTAGATGAAATGAAAAACCGTGTCTCAAAGCTATGTGATTCCCTATCTCTGTATTATAATTCAACAAATTGTGAAAAAAATATTGCTATGCGTTTTGCATTTTTCTAGATCTTTTCAAAGAAAAAAATATTCTTGTGCGCCTAAGAAAAAAGAATATTATGTTCTCTGATTTCACTTGTTCGTTTCTAAATAAATAGATAAGTCATATCATTTTTACAAGCAAAATGTTCGTTTATAAATAATGAATTAATAGCTTATAATAATTTATAATTAATTAAAAACTACGATTTATTTCAATTTTAATTGACGGGAAAGAATTAATATGAATATTCAAGATCAAATTATACTTAATTAGTTAAAATGATATTCTTCAAGAAAAAATGTGTAAACAAATTATTTTATTATATATGCTAGAAGATTACATTTTTGATGTCGTCTATGCTGACAATCTGTATAAAAAAATTAAAGATTTTGCGTTTTGAAAAATTGACATTAATTTATTGATCATAATATGAAAGAGAAATTCTTAGTTTTACGAATAAAATGTATATGATTTCTCTATTAAATATAAATAACACATACATTTTACAAACTCTTATATCTTATTTAATTTTTTTTCATAATACCTGCTAAAGTGTAGACTAGCACTTACTTTGTACAAACTTTTATTTTTATTTTTCGGACCAAAAAAGAATTGCAGAATTTTAAATACGAAAAAGATGTTCATCATTGTAAGTTATCAGTAAATGTTCATTATTTCTTATTTAAAAGAAAGTAAAAATATTTTAACTAAAATCATTTTCTGAGATAGTAAGTAAGATGGTGAATTAAGCGCGGAATCTCTATTTGATCCTTAGTCGTACTGTTTATTATAAAGAATTTCCATTCTAATCTGAATTTTTTTTAGAATAACAAAGCATGCATTTAGTTTTTAAGTATAACAAAAGAAACCTTCATCTATGCTCAAAAACTAAACAATTTTTGACAAACGGAATTGATTTTCTCTTTTCATAAATAATTAATTTTGGAAATTGTGCAAACGTCTAATATTACTAAATTCCTTCCAATTATAAAAAAAAAATAAAGAAATCATCCAAGTTGAGTGCGTACGATTAATGATTAAAGAACTATTGCGATTGAGGGTATCCACAAGTTTCATTTATGTCATTTTCGTTTCTAAATACTTTTCTTTAAGTTTACTTTATGATCCACCACAGGAGACACTTCTAAATGTGGACGAGAAGCTTAGAATAGTGGTTGGTTCATGCCATCCTGGTGGAACATGAAAATGTGAAGGAGGGGGTATGACTCCTCCAACGATGACAGGACCTACTTTTATAGGGAAGGGTTATGCCGTGGCCGGCTATGATCACATGACATAGCTATCTGCACTCAACTATAGTTCCCGCCATTATTGCTTAACGGTGGTACGCTCATTCAGTTTTAACTATCCCTGTGCTTTTGGGTAGGTTGAGATTCTGTGACATAAATTTAAATTTACTTTATATTTGCTTTTTCGAGCATACTTTTTTATGTCTCTATTTTTCGTTTAATTTTTACTCTGCAGAATTTTACTCTCGTTTATGAATTGAGAAAAAATAATTCAAAGAGTCTTCGGAAAATATTATTCTTTTTTAATTTGAGACTTTTGCGTTCACTTTAAAAAGTCTTATATCTCATCACTTACAATTATTGCTTCATGAAAAATTTTTCGAATTCCTTTTTGTATTAAATTGTTTTATAGTTATGAATTAAAAGAAATTTCAAATCGTTTCAGATACTTTGAATATCACAGGATTATGCAATTGTTTTAGCACAGAATTTTAATTTGAGATGACTTAATAAACATTAAGGCGTCAAAAAAATGAACTTGCCACTTTCAGAGGCTCAGTTATTTTATGAATCCTCACATGCAGATAACACTTTCAGTAGTTTAACATCCTTGATCAGGAACGTCACATGCCATTTTTTGACAACCATGTATTGTAGACCGGGAATTTCGTTTAGTGCCTGTTATATTTTGCGTTTACTTTTTAGAGAAGTGATATTTCATATTTATTTCATTTGTCATACTAGTCAACTAATTATTTTTTAATTTGGTCTTTTTCAATGCCATGGAAACTCTTTGATTAAACATATTTTTTTCCCATGCATGCGTAACGTTCTCATGCAGGTTATGAGAACGTTACGCATGCATGGGAAACGTTCATGCGTAACGTTCCCATGCATGCGTAACGTTACATCGCTACAATAATTTTAAAAAAACCATTACAAAATAGAAATTTAATTTGGTTAAAACATTAGTATTGTTATAAAGATAATCTTATATCATCATTGTCGTTATATTGACATTTGTAATTCAAAATTTTAAATGAATAGTAACGCTGTTCAATTTTATTTTAGTTTAGAAGAATTGGCAACGTTTTTGTAACATCCATAAATCAAACAATGCTGATTCAAAAAATGGTTAATAACTTCTTGCTTTAATTAAGAAAACCGACTTTAATCCGTAGAATCTGGTATTCAAATAAGATGAGTGGCTTTAGCAATCAGTAAATATGAAATAAAAACTTTTTTAAAAAAAATAAATAACGTACGAGGGTTGTTTTTTTGTGACTGTTTAGTGAACGACGTTTTTGTTAAAATGCTCTTTCGATAACCATATGTCGTTAATCGGTAACTTTAATTTAAAAATTGAATGCAATACATAAGCTTTTCGAAAAAATCACCTTCCACATGCGTTAATTCTTACAAAAAAATCCCGGTCGACATCGCTATATCATCGCTGTATTATCATCGCTATATTATCGCTATATCATCCACAGGCTAAAATTTAACTATGTTGTATAATAATCTGAAATTTTTATTTCATCAGACAAAATCTCCTTCTTGCAATTCTATATTATTTCCATCAAATCTTTTGTAATCTTCTCGTTCCAACGTGTTTCGTTCCATGAAGTATTTAAGCGAACGTTACGATTCTACGAACCTGCCAGAAAATATTCGAACCCTGGAATCGAATCCTTCTTCTCCTCTAATCCCGTTCCCTTCTGGTGGTTGCTCCATTTACGGATTTACGGCAAGTTCAGAGATAAAATAAATAGGCCGAGACAGCTAGGTAAACAGGATCATCAAAGGAGGCGCCATGCTCATGAATTATGGAGTTTATAAGAGATGTTTATGGCATTTTGAGAAGCGATGCATAAAAAAAAAGTGGCCCATAATCTGCGGACTGTTGTTTTGGCCTCGAATGCTATCGGGAGCACATCGCGCGATCGATTTAGATGGTGACGTAAGCCGTTAAGGTTAAGAAGCCCATGGCAGAAGTGTCGTCTTGATTTAAATCGCATTCGAGGGGAAGAGTTCTCAGGAGAATAAAGATGATTTCTTCAAAGTTTTCGCTCCACATTTTCTTTGAGTAAGACATAGATACTGTAACTGATAAATTTTAATTTGATTTATTTGCATTTCCACCTTGTTTTATAAGTGTAAAAAGGTCATTCTGGGGTAAAATTTTAATTTTTAAAAAGATCAGTTGATAAATTTTATATTCTAATCACCTGCTTCCTTTGGAAGATAGTTTTCTAGGATTATACATACCACTTACTGAATGGGCATCAATATTGCGACTAACACTTTTCTTCTATCTTTTGATACAAATTATGTATCAATAAATTAATTCATTTGATACAAATGATGTATCAATAAATCAATTCATTTCAGCTCACTATGCAGGAAAATTTTAATTTAATTTAACTGGGTTTTCATATCGTTCAGTAAGTATATTAAAAACATTCAGGGGCAAAAATTTTAATTTTAAAATTTATCTGTTGATAAAATCTATATTTTATTCAAGTGTCTCATTTGGAAGATGATTTGCTTGGATTATACATGATACCACAACTGAATGAGCATCGATATTGCTTCTCAATTTATTCTGCTATCCACTGATATAACTGATGTATCCATGAATCAATTGAATTCATCTCAATGTGCTAGTACATTTTAATTTAGTTTAACTGGTAGGCGAATTAAGGGTATTTTGGGATAAAAATTGCAGTGTTTAAAGTTACCATTTGACAAATCCGACATACCAATCACCCGCTACATTTTAAAGATAGTTCGTTACGATTATACATGATACCACTAATTGACTGAGCATTATTGTAGCTTTAAAGATTTCTTTCACTCCCTGATACAAATGATGCATCAATAAATCTAGTGATTTCCTTCCAGGTTATAGGAAAAATCAGTCTGTTCTTTAACCATTCCCAAGATGGCTTGAATACTACATTCAATTTGGCCTTTGTCTAGTGAATTAAGACACTATATCACTGATGATATAAATTAAAGAATCTTTGAATTAGGACTATTAAATATTAAATAAATCGATGACTTGACTAAGTATTTATTCGATGTAGCTGGATAAAATTTTCCAATTTCCTAGATTACAAAGGGGGACAATTGGACTAAGTGGATGTAATTTAGGAAGGCATAATTTTTCTTAGAAAGAATACTAGGTATAAAACCGACCCATTGAGCAAATAATCTCAATAAAATATATCAGATTTTCTCAATAAACTATATCAAATTATCATGAGTACCTGACTCATAAAATTTGCTTTATTTGTTGTGACGTGGGAATCATTCATTAGATTTAATATACACAACTTCAGATTCAGATCTGCAATTCCTTTTAACATACTTTGTATTTATCTAGTCAGAATAATCTTTTTAAAGAATATATAGCTCTCACACGTGGAGTGATAATGTAATGCTATCAGCATTGTTGTAAAATTTTAATACTCTTTTCTACAAGATTATCATAATAATAAGAAAGGAAGACAATTTTTTTTAAATAAATACCAGTCTAATACCTCTAGTTTGATGATAGTGAAGATAAAATTGAAGGCTCTATAAAATACAAGAATTATGGCGTTACCTTCGAAGCCAGAATCTGTAATTCCATTTCAAAAATAAATCATTCTCTTAAAAGAGAATGTTAAAATGGAAGAGAGATAAAAACGAGAAGAGAGATAATGGAGAGAGAATATTAAAATGGAAGATATGTCAAAACAGAACAGTGAATTTTCTTTTTTGAGGGCTGATCGTGCATGAATTTCACTAGCTGCACTGGTACTATTTTTTATAAGAATTCACTGTTTGCTTGTAGATTGTTGGTTTCTGCTCGCCTTATTTCCTTTCGGCTGTAGTTTGTTAACAATCTCTTACTCATGTAGTGTGGTTATCCATTGTTTATATAGTTGGTGTTTTCATCGTATGTCAATTAATGCGTTTTTATAACATTACTGAGATTAAATGTAATGTCAACTAGCTTTTCTAAAGAAATGAAATTACAGTATATTTGTCTTATTTTCTTGTACTTGCTTCGAAATTATTTTAAAGACTAATATCGTATCAAATTTACCAGTCGTCGAAAAAAGGGCAATAATACTATAATTCTCTAAACTTGTAAACTGAAATTCCAACAACAACAACAACAACAAATTATTCATATATCATTTTCTCAGAGCCGCATTAAGCCACATTACTTTATCCCCCAACTAAAGAATATGGAATATTTCTTTGAATAATACCTTGTTTGCGAGAGCATTAAGGGATCAGCTATTGAAATCTCTCAAAAACCGATTACAATAGCACATAAATCCTTCTTTTGATTTGAGACTCTTGAATTTTTGAGAAAACCTATAATCCTATAAAGTTAGCTAATTTGTTTGAAATATTTATCGTTTGAGTGCACATCCGATTTCTTTAAAAAATGTAAGCTGATTTCAGTTGTAAATATTTGCTATGCATTAAGTGAGATTTAAGAAAGATTTCCCTAAGACGAAAAATATAATATCAAAGCTCGTGAAAATGAATATATATTAAAGGAATTGTATATGGCATTTTTATATTTTTAATTTTTAACAATCTTCTTAGAAGTATTTAAAAAACGATTGTGAAAATGGATTAGGAATTTTATTTTTGAATTTGTCACATTTCATACGATTATAATTTAAACTTTTTTTTAAAAAAATACTCTGAAATTATTACGGAAATGAATATATTTGCTTAAGAATTTTAAGATTTAAAGTATGTAAAGAATGTATTTGGGTGAAAGGTAATGGCCATAGCAATAACTAATATTTTTGGTAGTTATTTTAATGGAAAAACTATTAAAAATACTCACACTTTGAAAATTATAATAAATCACGATTTTAAGTAGGTGGGGCTTTTGTATAATCATGAATTGTCCCTATTTATACGATTTTTAAATATAATACTATGTTTTAGATAATTTAATTTATGTAAACTGTATGAAAATAAATAATATGAAAAATAATGTCAATTCTACTTAGGCTCACAAAGAAAATATTTAGGTTAGTTACTTTTTATTAAATAATTACAATCATTACAATCAAAAAAACGTATCTGTCCACAACAAAATCAAGCACTTATCCGTTGAAAATAATAAAAATTCAGAATACAATCAGAACACATTCAATTGGCGTTGAATTTTCAACGCCAATTGAATGTGTTCTGACATTAAGAATTAAATCCTTGACTATAAGAATTCCTTTGGAATTCTTAATGTCAAGGATTTAAAGAATTCCAAAGGAAACTTTTACAATATTTCATTAATATAGCAATGTGCGTAAAATTAAATTTACATATAAAATTTTTAATTAAGAATATAATTATAATTATTGCTATATAATTAATAACATATGATTAAAAGTATTTATATATATATATAAAATAAAATAAAACTATTGCAGATGAAAAATTCCCTGTGATCAAAAATATCGCAATTAATAAAACGTGTAATAATCGTTAAGTCTAAATTTTTTAAATTCTTTTTTCTTGCTGTTCTAACTTAAAGGGAAAGAATTCCGGTGGATATGTTATATGAGAATATGGACAATAAGTAAAATAATTTGAAGTGCATATGGCATTGAATTTTATATGTAGAATGTATATGTTAATAATTTGGATACTAATGTGGAACCTAATTACATAATACCACAGAATTTACGTTCATACACTTCTTTTTGCTTTTAAACTCAGAACCTGAATGCGATAAATGTCAGAGGTGAAAAAATATTTAATATATTAGAATGTAAAATTTAACTTAAAATTACTATTTTCCATTTACTACTCTAATATGATATTAATGTAAATATATATCATCCATATACACTGCAATGCATTAAAATAAGAATGTTCCAGATATTTTATTCTGAGATCACTAAAAGCAAAACAAAATGCTAATTTATTTCCTCTCATAATAATTTTTTTTAAATATTTAAATGTTCCTTGTTTGAATCAATACATATTTTATCATTTGCCTACACGTCGTAAGAAACACTTTAAATTAAAAACTTACTTCCTGGTCAGTTATAAAAATTTATAACTGAGCATTAAAATATATGAATAATTAAAATTAAACATTTATACTAAAAGATGCATAGCTGTGAAAATAATAAGTCTTTTGAAAATAGTTACTTAGTGAATAAAAAAATAAAACATCGAAATAAATTGCAAAAGATTCTAAAAAAAGAGAAAAGCTAATTACATTTTTTAACTACGGGCAAACGATTTTTATTGTGTTCCATTTTATTTTTGTTTTTTGTTATAATGACAAAAAAAAAAAACTCTTTTCTTTTTGGGGAAAATCTAATTTTAGTCAGAGAAAAAAAATTAACGCCTCTGTAGTGAATTCATAGTTTCACGTTTTGCACGATTTTTATTTTTATGATCCAATAAAATCTAAAAAAAGGCGCTAGGGAATTGAGGAATATATATTAGGAATTTTTATTCTCCGTTTTTTTAAAGCTCAGAATGTATTCTGGAATACTAAATAAATTTAAAATACTACTAAACTTCTTTTTTAAAACAATTAAATATTTATAAATTTTTGATAATGAATATTTTTTATATCAGCTTTGTAATAACCGACTTAGAAAAATGGCAAACAAATTAAAATTCTAAAAGTTTTTATAAAAATTTTTTGTTGCGAAATAGAAGACATTTCTTGTAACGGAGAAAACAAACTGTTAGGCGAAAATAAATTATAGTTGAGAATTACCGGTTAGAAAGCTGTTTCAGCAGTTTATTTTCAGCTGTTATTTTCCCAATCATTTTTTATTCTTTTGGATATAAAGAAAACTTTTTTAGGATCGGCGAAAGATCCGATAAAGATCCTGACCAATCTCTACGTAGAGATAAACAAGAATTCGGAAGAAATAATTTTGGAATTATTTTACCCAATAATAAGATAACAACAAAAAAATGCAAAAAAGCTGACATGAAAGAATGTTTGTAAAATGATGAGAGTTTGCTTGTAAAATCTGAAATAATTCCGTATCAAGAAATTATGTCAAATTTGGAGTTCATCCACTCTTATGTAGAAAAAAAACATGTTTATCAAGACGAAGTCGGACAAATGCTCTTATCTCTATCATTGATGATTTAATTTTATATTATATTCATGAAATATTCACTATCCTTATTTCTGCTTGTTTTGATTTAACACAGTAATTCAAAAACTTAATTTGCCAAAGATATATAATTTCGCACATTTTTTTTATAAACTGTTACTGTTTATTATAAGATTTTGAAGTCCTGTGAGTCTCTGAGCATGCGTCAGAAGGCCTTTATTTCACGAAAAAAGAAGTGAGAAGAAATTTTAAACGAAGAAAATTTTACATTTATCAATAAAATGAATGAATATTGTTTATGAAATTACGAAGTGCAACAATTACTCATATTTTTGTTTAGTATAGACAACCCAGTCTTACTTTATGGAATTAGAATTCTTGAAAAGGGTACGGAATCCAGAAAGGAACAAATAATTGTTCATTCAAACTATCGAATGAATATATATATATATATATATATATATATATATATATATATATATATAGTAGATTTCTTTCACTAAAATAAAATCAATAAAGCATCTCTTTTCCTTGTTTTAGTTTAGTTGCGTTAACGTAAATATTATTTAAAATTCTTAAATGGGAATCAATATATTGGAATTATCTATTGGATATATTGTAATTTGAACGCCAGTGCGATGACGGAGGTGGTATTTAAAATGGAACCTTCATCCTCTCAAAATTTTAGAATTACGTGTGTCGGAGCGCATTTGACCCATTATGCCGAATATAATGCATTAGGAGTCGGCAGGACTGATGGAGTTTCAGTGGAATCATGTGTCTCATATATGATTCACCAAGGCCAAAACAAAGACATGAGTACTAGAACGATTAATGTTAAAGAATGTTAGAAAGTTGAAAGCAGAACAGTTCCAGTAATTAATTCATATTCACAATAATTTACGGATTCCTTTAAAGATATTTTTGAAGAATTGTTTGCTGTTAATTAATATCAGAGGAAGTGATTACAGATAAAGTGTTTCACGTAATCACTGATAGTTTATTCTCCACTTCGAAACATTAACGTTCCGAATGTTCAAGCCTCTATTTTCATATTCCAGCTTATGATTGTTCAGCGCTTTATAATATTGTAAAGGAAAACGAATTTTAATCACTTTATTCTTGTTGTTGTTGCTACTTATGGCACTTGCCATGGACAAGCCCCGCTGATACATCAGCAGATTTTAAGCCGGATACATACGTCTCTTGTTTTACAAGTAGCGCTATCTAGGGCCAAGAGTACGACTTAGCTACACACACGTCGCAACCCTTTTTAGGGGGCGGACTACATTCATGCAAATTCATTCATACACCTCAGATCGTAATTTAGACCTGAAACAGAGAACGATCATCTCTGACCCAGTAACCCCAGTGATATTATTCTCGATATGAAGGACTTTGCCACCACGAATAGATTAAACAAGCGCCAATCGCCACACACTCGGGGAATCTTTTGGACGTTGAGCTTCGAACCCGTGACCTATGGAGTAATAGTCCAACACTCTACCAACCAGAATTTCAGTCACAGCTCAGAGGTATTTAGTGACACTATGCATCAAATACAATTTAAATGAAAAACCTTCAATTTTTAAGCTATCGTGTTTATAAGATATCTTAAAAAAAGTACGACTTCTCCAGATTCAATTAACAACTTGATATGTGCCAATATTTTATATTATAAACTGATGAAAAGAATTTCATAGATATAACATAACGCTTTTGTAGTTTCCAGGTTTTCTTGTATTGTGAGAGTGACGGACGGACAGTTTTCCTGTACAGGAATACAATCAAAAATTCATGGAAATCCAGAAATCAGGTGTTAACCCTTTTTAGTGACTTCCATCTATCTAGTTCAAAGTGATTTTGAGTTATCGTTAAAACATAGCTAAAAAAATATGTTTTTCGGAGTTAGCATTCTGAAACTTGGAGAATCTCTAAAACCTTGAGCTCGAATAATTTGACGACTTTAATCCATTTTTTATATATACTTCAAGAAAATAATAATAACAAATGATATCACCTCCTTCGGAACTATAAATTATTATTTTACTAACGAATAAGTAGCTCGTTCAGTATCTTAATTAATTACTTACGGTTTATCAAATAGTAACTTATAAAAATAAGAACTCATAAATGAATTTAATATCAAGTAGTCACCACTGACTATTATGGTGTTCAAGGTTATATGCTTCAGTTTATAATGGCAATACAATCTAAAAAACCCATGTTTAATACTATTCATCCTATAGCAGAACTATAAAAAAATACTTCACAAAACTATAAATTCAGTAAAACATAAACATAGATGAGTCAAATAAGAATGATTAATCAAATAATAAAAGTAAGAAGTTCATGCAAGAGTGCTGGAGAACACAAAAAAAAAATGTCACAAATTATTAAGCAACGGATAATTAATCGATTGGAGGAAATATAAAATCCAATTTATTGAAAAGCTAAAACTCGCTTTTTGCGAAGATATGTCAAACAAGTATTATGAGTAGGAATAAGTAACATTTCATTTGTGCCGAGATGTTCTACTGAAAAAAAATTATATAATCTAAGAGAAGTACAGAAAGTCTGATTCATTAGATTTCCATTTTAAAAAATAGAACAAAATTTATTATGCAAATATCTACTCTGAAAAAAAATAATATTCATCGAATCTAAACAGTTTGCCAAAACCTTTTATTAAAAACAGCTAAACATGTACAGCTAAGTTTCTAAAGCAAACAAAGGTATGAAAGAAACTAAAACTACTTACCTTGGACTAGCAATCCAGCATTCCCAGAACTATCTCTTTAATTAAAACGTCATTAGTCCTTTGAAATATCTCGGAAATAATTAACATTTTCCTGCCCTAATATCACAACTTTCTTTGAGAACAATAATTAAAATCCCGAGGAATGCCGTGATTGATGACTAATGTTGGCGGATGTAATTGCATTCTTTTGGAGAAGTTTGATCTATCTGGAGCAAGTGTCAAAAGTTTTTGAACTTACCGGAAAATACATTCGTTTAAGGCAGATATACGTCAATAAAACAGTCAGATCAAGTATCTGTTCCGTTCTTTATTCGTTTTCTATCGTTAAGAAGATCCACATTCATTCATTCTGTTTCAAAAATATTTAAAATAAACTCTGGTTTCAAGTCTGGTTTTGATATAGTAAACATGTTATTTCTGTTTTTGATTTATGGAGAAGTGCTCAGATGAATTGGAAAGTTTAATTCACTTATATTAAAAATACTCATATATACTTAAGACCAAAGTTATATTTGGATGAACTGCCTTTGCTTGAAAGCAGAGTTTCAGACAAATTAGAAAGTATTATTGTTGTTATTAGTGGATTTTACAATGGATAAGCTTCAGACAGCTTTAAGACGAAAGGCGAGTCTCTTGTTTCTAAGTAGCACCGAGTAGGGGCAAGAGTACGTATTAGCTACCCACTCCTCACAGTCACTTGCACAACCTATTTTTAAAGGGGGGGGGCGTATTCATACACCTTACAGAAAGAATGTTGAATAACAACCATGTCAGAACCGGAACTTGAACCCAGGAAGAAGCATCCATGTATTGAAGCACCGTTAGTACAATCTCGCACAAGATAACAGGAATGGAACTTGTGGAATATTTAGTTAAAAGATTCGAAATTGATTTTCTAAAATACTTAAATGTTTTTCGAAATCGAAAGAATACTTTTTTTATGAAATTGAGACCATTGATTATCAACCATTGCATAGATTCAATAAATTGGCAATTAAATTCTATTTACAATTCATCGGTAGAAATGTGCTGAAAGCATTTGTTTAAAAATGATGTTTTTTAAATTTACATTTTAGTTATTAGCTAAAACAGAATGATCTAACTGAATGCACTGAATAATAGTTTTCAGTTCTGTTTTACATAGGAAAATTCAAATGTTCTTAGATACAAAAGGTATCCAGTATTTATGACATTAAAAGAAAAATGCACAACACGTTTGATTGATTGCATATTGTTACGAATCTATTACATTGCACCCTTGATAATTAGTATATTAGTAAGAAACATAGATTTTCAAATACTCTAATATCTATTGGATGGATATCGAATTAGTAATCCCTGACCTTGGCGAACATTTGGCGACTTAATGTATTTGACGAAAATAAAGTGAAAGATATCAAATATTTGAGAATACGGGAAATATCTTCTTTATTACTCCAGTTCTGGGCTTTGTTCAAAAGTATTGAATACCCTGTCATGGAAGCTATAAAAAGCAAAGATGAAAGCGCGCACCACACTGTAGAAATGAACCTAAATCTTTCTCGCATAGTTTCTAGTAAAAGGCTTTTATCCTGATTGTGCAGCTTGAATAAGGAAGCGAATATTACAGTCGTTTATCGTTCATGTTTTTTTATCGTTTTGGTGAACCATAGATACGAATAAATTTTTTTTGACTTGAATCTAGTATTTTTACTAAATCTATTACGAGAGTATTATATATTTTCAATTCATAATAAATATTTTCAATATAGTTTTGCTAAATAATTGGCATTGACATTTTAATCAAAAATATAGTTATAAGCGCAGTATATCGAATTTTATAGATTAAAAGTATTGAATTTATAAGTTATTTTGTTTACATGCTATCGAAAATATATACCGACAAGTGGTTAACTGTATGGTGGATTTAGATCAAAATTTGATAATTATTCATATTCCAGATGCTAGAGCTATGTATCTAATTTTATTCATATAGCTTTTTGTACTTTTTGGTTATTGCATTTACTTGTATTCAAATAGCCAAAGAGACAAACTTCCTGAGAATTACTTCGTTAATTTTTTATAAACATCTATACATTATCTCATAATTGCATATACCAAATTTCATTCGCACATCTAGCTCAAAAAGAGTTTCAGCAGAAAGACACAGGCATGAAGCAAAGAAGTCTAGAACGAGGAGATTCGTTAAAATTTCATATTAGTCCTTTTTTTTATTTTACATCGTATACAAGAAAGTAAAAAGTAACGAATATAGAAATACTAGAAATATGTTTATTAAGAAATATCTAAATAAAAATTTAGATATTTCTTTTAAATATATACTAATATTTAACCCTTAAAAGAAATGATAAAATCTGAAATTTATGTATTATTACATCAAAGTAAAAATGAAGAATTTAGAATTCATATCTAAGATCATGTTAAAAAAATCGTGCGGAAAAAATCCTCTAACTTACGTTAACATTTTTTCACCATTACCTGTATACCATATACATTAGTAATAATTTCTCAAAAAATATTTTTAAAAGTAAAATATTTCAATGCATGCATGATTAAACGAGCTTTATTTTATCCCTATCCAACAAAAGATTTAGTGCAACATGCTTATGAAGTAGCTTTACTTCTTTTCCGAAACCTAATGAAGCACATTACTCCTTTCTGCAATTTTGCTTTGTTTCTTTCTGCAAAGCTAAATGGAGTCACCGCTTTCGGAACAACTCATAAATAACTTTAACCGAAACAATGCTTCTTAAGACGCATAAATTAGAAGAATCTTGAGGATTCATTTTTCATCTAACATTTCCAATTCCTTAGAGTCAATACAAATAAAAACATGAACAAGAGCTTTTCTCTTATTTTGTCACTTCGAATCACTTCGTGCCATAAATTATTTGTTGAGCCACGTTGTTTTGAGCCTGTATCAAACAAATATGCAAAATGGATTTTATTCAATTACGCAGATTACTTGTCATTCTTTGAATAAGAGGTGCTTATTTTAACAGGACGTTTATCGATTGTTTTTTATGTACACCTTCCTGATATCAATGGATTCTTTAATTTGTTCATTTATTTTTTACATTTCGTCCGAAAAAGAAAAAAAATTACTTGCGGAAATATCTTCTCATGTTTTAATGGAATACTATGTATTAAATCTACCTCTATAATATATTTATGTTCAAAAAATTATAGAAAATGAGTCCTGATATTACATATTTATTTTAAACTCTCTAGATTAAAAGGAATATTTTACAAGATAGAAAAGAATTAGAAATACTGCGTTATTTTATATACATGACGTGTTAAATAGAAATTTTTCTCTCCCACACGCACGCAGACACAGTTGCGGAAAGAATTAACAAAACTCAGATTTAATAATCTCACAATAATTAAACTGATATAATTAAAAATATATTGTTACAAATAATAATTCTCACACAAGAGTGATACGGAGATGTAGACTTTATTGTCTATGAAAATGTGTATTAAATATATGCCACACAAGCTACAAATAAATACAACTCTACTTAATCTGCTAATTTCAAATAACAGCAAAGCTATAGATCGAACGGCAACATAAGAAAAGGCACTCTCTCAAACTAAGCCAAACAACATCGATCATTTTCCGAACCAAATTGATTCCCTTTCTTAAGTCGTTCCTTTTAAATAACGTTCCACTGAAGTGGGTGGGTCAAACTCAGAAACGGCGCGCTCTTTCCATGCATATTTAGAACTTTCTCCAATATTCTTTAAGAACAAATCTTTATTTCTTAGCTCCTACTACACATTTCATAGTGTAATATTAACCGTTAGCGTTCTCATTACGTCGCCAACATTCCTACAACTCCAAATTAGTCAAATATGGCAATCATCTGTTGCAAATTACCTTGGAACAGTCTTTTCTCGCTGACGTGAGATTCCATTACACATAATTTTATGCAATTAAACTATTTACAATTACTCACAATATTTAAACAAAAATTCATGCACAATTACGATATTTACATGTAATTTACACAAAATTCATAACAATAATTTTCTTAACATTAAAATGGTCTAAAATACATTGTTTAAGAAATGTATCTAGAAGAAACATCAAACCTTTGTTTAGTTTTTAATTAAAATTTCAAAAAAAAATCCTTTCATATTACTTTTTTATTTTCATAAATATTCATATGTTTCAAATTTGATAGGTAAAATCGTTTAGCTGACACACAAAAATGAATAAAATATATAATCTGGAAATTTAAAAATAGGTTAACGTGAGAATTGGAATAATTAATTTGAAGGATTTTTTTCTAATTAATGAGTAGGTTTAAGGAACTATTAATTATTTTACATACCAATAAAGAGTTTAATTTGCCAAACTGGATGGTGTATTAAATAATTGGAGAATTATTTCAAATTATTCGGGTAATATTCAAAATTAAATCTAATTTCTCCGAGATATTTGAAATCTGTTTTTATACCTTTTCCCGTCATACAAATATTACACAAGCTATGAAAGATTTCAAGACAGTTTATTTGTTAAAAGTAAGAAATGCAAACAAGAAATTAAAATATATGATGGGAAATATTTTTAATGAATATTTATCAAAACCTTATTTTAAAAGAGCCTTGCAAATTAAAAGAAATAAAGGTGACGATATGCAAAATAGTAAAAGAAAGAAATTATTTGAATTTATAAAATGACGCAAGCATTAAAAAGACAAAATTGAAAGAAAATGAAACAAATACATTTTTTTACAATGTGTAGGCAATAGCATAGCCATTTATTTTAAAATTCTATTCTAAAAATATGGAAAGCATAAAGAAAAGAAATAACATTTGAAAAATTTCGTAAGATAGTTAAGAATTCAAAATCTTCTTTTTAAATATTTTTAAGCATTCCACTGATAAAAAAGTCCTCATTGAATTCGTTCGAGCAATTTTTTAATACATATTTATTTTTTTCTTTTCATTGTTGTATTCCGATTTGTAACGTGGAAAAAAGTCACAGTCACAGTTAAGAAAGCAATCGAGACATTTATGTTATCCTTGAAAATACTTCTACATCTGGAGAAAGAGTTTTTTTTACATCTGTTTTATTTTTTTCTGCATTTGCACAATCTTTTTATGCTAGCGCAAAATTTCTTAAGATTCGAAATAAGTGTATTTGCTTTTTTATATCAAGAACGAATTTTCCAGGTTTTTATCTTTATCATTTTCTTTTACTTGATTGTTCATTCGAATTCTTTGTGATCTAATATGAAAACACACACAAAGAGAGGGATAAAAAGAAATGCACGATAAGCTTAACGAATTAAGCAAAGTCGAATTTTAAATGTTAGCCGTTCTTGTTCAGAAAAGCTTGAATTCGCTTATATGGATTTCTTTCGGATTTTCAGATCCGAATAAAATTGTTTAAACAGCTCAGAGAGTTTAATTATCCCAAGAATAAAACCAATAGTTTCTTAAATTTTCTTTAAACAAACTTTTTATGACTTTAAACAGTAATGATAAAATTGCATGAAACATTTTTTAGTCTCTATCTAATATATGATTTGTTCGCATAATTTTTTATTTCGCTATCGTGAATGTAATAATATATTGAATAGGAAAAATTATTTAACTTCTGCAAAAGAAAAAGTGTTTACAAATAAAAGTTTTTGAAGACTGTATTTCATAAATATGTTAGTTCGAAATCTGTAAATGTACATTTTAATTAAAATTCTGATTGCAGATTTTTTTCGAAATTAAGACGAAAGTCGTGCAAGTCCTGCTATGGCATTTATTTGGCTATATAAAGACCCATTTTTGTCGAATCGTCAAATAATGTCGTTTATAATTGCATTTTCAGGGAACCTAATGATTTTACTAGTTTTTAAGCCAGTACATCATATATATAGTATACAGAAAGTTTGAAAGTCCTTTAATTAATTAATTTTTTATTACTTTTCAAAAATTGTTTAATAGTTTACGGTATGAATGAAAAACCGAACATGAAAGCCTAATTATTATCTTCGTTAATTAAACTTCAACTTTGCAAATGAAGATGATTCTATAATAATTATTATATTAACTCAAATTTCTTAGAAAATATAAAGTTAATATCCCCTTAATTATTTTACCTTCAATAACAGGTAAAATTATTTTAAGTAAATTTGACTATCACTTAAAAGAATCTTAGTAAAAAGTTTTTTAATAATCACTTAAAAGGATCTTTATTAAATAACTAATCATCAATAAGATAAAGAACATTGAAAATACGCCTTTTGAGTGAAATATGCCTTTAAAAAATTGAAAGTTATCAAAATTTCTGAAGGTTGCTATTATTATAATAACAAAAAATTTAATAGTGAAATGAAAACGAGTGCATGTAATGTCGGCGAACTTTTGTGCAGATATTTTTATATATTATATACTAAAATTGCTTATCTGTCACGTGGCAATTTAGCATTTTTGAAAGCAAATTGCAAGTATATCTTGAAATTGGAACTAATAGATATATGAATGTAGATTGATCAGCTCTTTCAATATAAGCATATTTTAGAGATAACTTTGTTAATTAATATTTTAAATAAAAAATGTAGATATAATTTAAATGAAGTTTACTTGAAGTTTTTATATTGACATACAACGAAACAGGGATTTTTTTCAATTCAACAATAATTAGTTCTCTTTTTGGTTTATTTTTTTATTTTGTGGAATAAAGCTTTTTAAATAATTCTTATATTAATACATAATTTAAGGAATTATGTCTCTAAATTGCATCCTCATGCCTGTTATTTGTAACGATATTCTTATGCAAACTTTCAGAAATTTTTTAATCAAAAATATGAAGATTATTGAAACACAAGTTATTAAAAAAAATACAAATTGTTTAACTGTTAGCTTTCATAAAAGAGATTTGGCAGAGATGATTTACCTAGTACAGTTACTTGTTTGTTGCTTGGAAAAATAAATATATATAATTGTTAGAAATTTAATTTTTTCATAAAAATAATCTACAACTTCTTATCACTCTGTGGGCAATTTTAGCAAAAAAAAAAAAAAAAAAAAACCCCCCCCCCCTCAAAATGGTGCTTTTTCTCAAATGCTGACCGAGTTCGAATTCAAAGGGTTAATATTTTTAAAAGTATGAATTCATCTGATTTTCAATTAATTCATGATCTTTATTTAATTCACATCGATAAACACATTTAGCAGAACCATTTGAAAGAAAGGAAAACGTCCTAAAATCTATGTACATCTAAATTATAAGGGTATAAATTACAATTTTTCAATTATAAGAAGGCTTTCATTTCTTATGCAGGCTAGTAGAAATTAAAAGTTTGTAGAATTACGAAACTACAAAACTTTGCCGCTTAGTTTCTAATAAAAATGTTAATTCCTTTTGCTTACATTTATGGATCTTTAATAAGGTTCTAAATGTATTATATAACCTTTTAGAACAATAATTGCGAGTATATACTTTTTACGTGAATCTAGCGTTTTTACTGATACGGTACTTTAATCTTTTGTGATATGTTCTTTACGATTAATTCATCTTATATCATTGAAGCACAAGAACCCGGAAATCGAATGCATATTTTAGGTGCCTTCTTGATTTTCTCGCACAAAATGTATTGAAAAATCATTTTAATTGTTAACAAATATTAACTTTCGATTTTGACAAATCTTAGGTTTTCTGAGTACCATAAAAAAACCTTATTAGAATTAAGTCGACATTTCATTGAGTAAGATGACATTTGGTATATAATCTAGTCTTTAGTCCTAAGTTATAGATTTTTATCAAATTTTGAGAAAAATACGTTTAAATAAAATCCATCTTTCCAGCTGTTAACATAATAACTACAAAAGGCAAAAACCTAAACGAGTTAAACTGAAGAGATAGATTTAAAATTTATAATGTAGGCATTCATCAATTTTTTAATAAATATAGCAAAGGATTGATCGCTTATCTGTTTGTAATTTTAGAAAGTTGTAATTGTGATAACAAAATAAACATAAATACTTTCGGTGCGTCATTTTATAACTGGAATTGTAAATTTATACCAAATTTGTAGTTAAACTGCTTTGGAAAACTCATCTAAAACATACATTTGATCTTTGAAATTTTATTTATAGTATGCCAAAGATTAATCGCCAAATTTCTCGCCAAGGATCACATGATTGATTCTGTAAGATTGCTACAATCAAACAAAAGGTTAATATTTTGAGAATATTGTATGCCAATTTCATGCTCAATGATAAATAAGAGTTTCTTTAGAAATATATGAGAGAGCTCTGGCAAGACGACTTTTGACGAATAATTGAGATAAAAATCTGGCATACAATTCCAATTTTGGTCGCAAGATCGCATTGCAAATTTATAATGTGTTTTCAGTTATACCACATCTACACACTAGTCTAGAGTTCTTTCACCTATCAACCTTTTACAAATTTGATTCAACATTTGAAAAATAAATTCACATTCTAGAAATTAAATCTATACATCATTTTTTAATTGTCTTTACATATTCTAGTCATCGTATTCATGTATACTGGGACACCATAGAAAATTTTTCTGTGAATGGATTTCATGCAAGAGGTTAACTTTTAGCTTTAAATATGATGTAAAGGCAATAAAGTGTAGAGTTAATTTCCTGGATATTTGAAAGCGTTTTTGTTTTATATTCAGAAACAGATACAATTTAAAAAATTTGTTTTGCAAACTCAAGAATGGTTTTAAACACAGTGAAATGTCAAAATCTGTAATTCAAATTTTTTTCAGGATTACAGTGGTTTATTCATGCATATAAGAGAAATTGAAAATTATTTAAAAAAATATATTGTTATACTAAAAGTGTAAGTGTGATGAGGGGTCTGAATAATAATATTCATAAAAAAAGTAAGATCAGGATTTAAAGAATTAATTAGAAAGAAGTTCTGAATGAAATTTGTACTTAAGGACACGTAAAGGAAATATCCATCAAGGAATTAACAAACACTAAAAAACTAACTAAGAACGTTAATTTATTTTTATCATGTTTAGAACTAAAATTAGTAACAATATTTTATCTTTACCGAACCTGATTATTTCCTTATGATGTATTCATTAAAATAAAGAGTACTTCGAAGAATTATGAAACTATTTAAAACAACAAATTTGTTAATTAATTTTTTTAAACTATATTTGAGCATCGTTTATACAGTTCAGAAAATCTTTTTGTCTCTCCAATCCATTTTGGTGAGAATCTCTAAAGAACAAAGCACACGCCTCGGGTATTAGGAAAGGTAGAGAAATTTAGCTATGATATCCATCCGCTTCGATTGGACACTGTAACTTCATGAAACAAGCTATCGCGAACTTTAATTTTAACACCTTTTCAGAGTTAATCTCTTCCATTTATATAGGTTTTTTTCGAAAAGGCATGGAATTTTCTAGAAAATGCCTCTTTTCTTGACATTTAACACATACCTCATGATGATTCTTCTTTTTCAAGAAATTTCATTTTTAATGCTCAAACTCTCAAATTCCAAAGGGCTAACAAGAAAGAGGGTTCTTGAACTTTCAACCATTAAAAATAATCTATATAAATAAAAATGGATCTCAAAATGCGTTGCTAAGAGCAAAACCAGAGAACGGCTCGACCACATCGGCTAATTTTTTAAAAATATTTTCGTTAAGACACGAGGATGGTTCTTATGGAGAGAAAAAATGAAAAAAACTGCGAGGAAAATAGTTAAAACGACACTTTTTTTACTAACGCGCCAAAAATCTTCGTTTCCTTCCCCCACACCAACTGAGTAAGATAGCAGGAAGTAACAAATTATGATTTGCTTAGAAAGGAATATGTGAAGTCAGTTGATTTTCATTTATAGACAACGGGATGTTTAAAAAAGAAAGAAAATAGTTGATTTTATTATTAGTCTGTATGGATATTTAATTTATGCTTGCACAAAATAAAATCTGGGCAGGGAATAAAAAAAAGAATAACAAAGGGAAAATGGGGGTTGTAGAAATAAAAGTAGTGAAGAAAAAGAGGACAGAAAAAAAAAGAAAAAAAGAAAAGAGGGGTGGGGGTGTCACCATTATTTCCTCTGTGCGCGGCATTTTCCAAGCTGTTTTTAAACTTTCGCATCTCTTGAAAACCAATTGTCTTTAATTGTTTAGTGTGTTTACATTTATGAAAATTTGAATCTCATTATTCTATAAAAACGTAGACATTTAGACCTTTCCCTCCACCATTTAAATAAAATATCAATTCCCGGACAATCATTGCTCGGGTAGAAAGAGAAAGATGAGTTGTACAATGAACAGAACATCTGAAGAAAATAATACTAAATAATACTATAAAGGAATTATATGATTATCAAAATTTGTTTGATTTAAAAATATTTTGGTGAAAAACCTGTTATGAGACACAGCTACATAAAATATTATAAGAAAATTTTAGCGAGCATTAATCCTGGCAAACCGACTGATCATCAAAGGCGGCTAAATGTAAATATATTTTTCCAATAATGTTATGCTGGATGTGAAGTAAATCAATATAACACATCATAATTTAATATTTTTAGTTTTTTCATGAGTTTGGTATATGAAAAGGACTTGATGAAATCTTATTAGGCTAAAGGATTCCTAATTTAATTATCAAACAAGTAAAACAAAATAAAACATGAAAAAGCTAAGAGGAAAAAAAATGTAGGGAATATGAGGTATTTTCTACTTTGTAACAAAATAGGCTTAGCAATAAAATTGTAAATTAATTATTTATAAGCCTTTCAGATCTTTATATTTAATCATTGACTTAATTCATTAGTGGAAAAACGATTTTCTTAGTGATGAATGGCTATATTTCCATTCAAAAACCCTTCCAAAGCTGCGGTGCCTTAATTTGAAGCCACCGATACGTAAAAAATCTCTGCGGACATTTCGAAAGACAAAGTACAGTCTAGAGAATTGGAGCATGGAAAATGCATTTAGGAAATGATATTTTTCTTTTTAATGCCTCGTATAAAAACACAAAAGACAATTAGTGAGACGGTTAATCATCGCTTTTTTCCAGCAATCTTATTCTTAAAGTCTTTGAAGAATGTCTTTGTGATTGTTGCAACCTACGTTAGTGTTATGTACCAAAAAAATTATTATTTTTCTAGACGATCTATTCAATGTTATGTTTAGAAGAATTATGAAATTGAAAGTCTGATTACTGAATATTTTTATATCATCCGATACAAATTTTAAAACTTTTCTTAAAGTATTTTAAAATAAATAAATATGTTTCTATATTATTATAACAAAGTATTTTATAAACTTTCGGAAACGTTTTCAGCTATCGATGTTTTTTTTTTAATTTTGTCTAATTCTATTTGTATTTATTTCATTAAAAATTCGAAAGTTAAAAAAAGATATAATTTTATAAACTTTTATAAAAACGTTTTGCTGTCAGTAGTTTTTTTAATGTGACCTAGTAAAATTTATATTTATCACATGAAAAAATTCAAATGATAAAAAAATGATAAAGTTTTATAACCTTTTACAAAAAGCTTTTAGGTCCAATGGTTTGGGAATGTTGTTTAGTTCTACAAATGAAATAAATACAAATATTCATTTCATTAAACAATTTAAATGCAAAAGACATTCATAGTTTTATTAAATTTTACAAAATGTTTATGATATAAACAAGTTTTAAATGGTGCCTAGTTTATTATAGTTTATTTTATTAAAATATTCAAATGACGTAGGAATATTTAGTTTTATAAAATTTAACAGAAACTTTAATCCATCAAATGGTTTTAAATTTTGCCTAGTTTTATTTATATTCAGTTTATTAAAAATTTTCAAACGATAAAAAATGTAATGCTTTATAATTTTTTATAAAAAATATTTTTTACAATAAAGTATTACACATGAAAATATTTTAGCCAGTCATATCAGCTATTACTAAATAAAATTCTTATTCAAAGAATAAGCAGATCGGAAATAAAGATTATAGTTTCGTAAATTTTAAATATGTTTTACTCTAATTTATTATCTAAAACATCTTTTATTATCTTTTTTAACGTACTTGTTGTCAAGCAAACAAAGCATAAACTTCAGGAAAAGTTCTAATTTTAAAAATTTTTTTAGCTTTAAATGTATTTGAATTCAGATAAATCAGACTTCAAATGTACATAAAATATAGTATTTGTTTTTTGAAAAAAATTTCTTCTACATGTAATGGTTCAGTTAATGGCTATTTAATGTTCACTTCAATGGAAACTAAAGTTTTAAATGTCACATTAATCGAATTTTAATCGTTCGTTTCAAAGATTAGAGGTTATAAATAAAAGTTTTTGAGAACAATTTCAAGTAAAAGAACATTTTTAAATTTGTAAAGCACAAATTTTTTTTTATCTTACTTCTCCATTTTTAAATTTGTAAAGCAAATTTTTTTTAATCTTACTTCTCCATAATCGTACCTCTTGAATTTTGTAAAATGAGGATTAAATAATTTTTTTCTAAAATTTATAGAGTAATTATAAAAATGTTATTACATGCGGTATGGAATTCTAAATAGTAATCCCGTAAGAGTTTTAAGATAATTAGACAATAGAAGGAGAGAAATTTAAAATAAAAATCTGAAAATGGCCATTATAGTCACATTTTCAAGAGATTAATAACCAACAGCTTGTTCCTTTCACCCACCCATGATATTATCTATTTCTGATTCCTTTTATTATCAATAAAGTCAAAGGCCATATACAAAATGAGTTGATTCGAACAAGTGCCCTGTGAGATTGTATATTAAAGCCTTACATGTCCAATGAACATGCACTAGAGGTAGAATATTATACACTTTAACATCTGGATGGCCTCTTAACAATCATTATTCCATAAACTGTTTGACCAATGATGACCCCTTTATTAACAATTGGTTCTCGGCAAAGACGTTAGATGTTGCATAATTTTTGATTTTCTGCCAGCAACAAAGAAAAGTGGACTAGTTTCGTTTGAAAAATCTTTAAAGAAACAGTTTATTTAAATATATTAGAACTCATTCAGACCAAGATCGCTTTCATCAACAGAAAATATGTTACTGCTTTTCCATTAGCGTGGAATATTTTTAGATCTTAAATAATAATGCCATGAGAATTTGGCAAACAATAACAATGGCAGCGACGAAACTTAAAATAAACTTCTCATAATAGCCATTAGTCACCTTTTCAAGAGATTAAAAACCAAGAACTTGATCCGTTAATTCACCCATGACATTATGTCTTTCAGATTGCCTTTAATGTCAATAACTTCTGAAGTCATGCACAAAATGGTACATTAGAAAAAAAGCCGCATTTAGAATTATATGTTAAAACACGAAAAATCACAAAATATGGACTTGAAATAGAGTATTATGCCCTACTAGCGATTTAAGGTCGCGATATGAACCCGAGACGCTAGGATCAGTAGCTGAGTAATATGACCATAATACAAAAGTCGACTTCGGTATCGTTGATGTTATCTAGCTTATAAGGCTAGCGCTACACCCTCTACCAATTAGATGACCGCTGAACTAGCATTATTCAAAAAATATGGACTGAATAACATTTATTTTTTTTAACATTTTTGAATAACATTTTTTTTAACAAATGGCTTTCTGCAAACGCGCTTTTTTTTTTTTTTTTATTTTGAATTTTTCGCAAACGAAACACAAATCTGGACTACTTCCCTTTGAAAAATTTTTAGGCAGATAGTTTACCTATAAATATTGGGATTCAACCAGACCAAGATCGCTTTCACAAATAGAAAGCGACTTTCTTCTTTTCTATGAACAAGATTTTCTGACATGTTTAGGAATCGTGAATTAACTACCCTAATCAAATTAAATTTAATGCTCTATATTTTAATTTTGATATGATTTTTTTTGAAATTTTTGAAAATACAAGGGAAACTTTATGCTCTAAATGTCATTTATTTTTTTGTTAACATGGTTTTTTTAATTTAAAATTGGCACTACTTTAAATTTTTCCCATTATTTACCCCAGAGATTTGCTAATAAGTAAAGGAATCTATTTTTAAAAGTCCCGTTAAAATGGCAACAAAAGTAGTTAACCTGTTAAAATCCTTCTAAATATAGCTAAATTCTTACATAGTTGCCATTCCTTGAAGATAAAATTTGATTAACCCGAAACTTGCACGTTTACCAAAGAACGTAGGTTGAAGAAGACTACTTAGAGCTATTTTCGTAAAAATTCTTGCTTTAACTTGCTGAAGGCAAACTAACTCTGCTTTTCTCGTTATGAAAAGTGCACAACGTAATTCAAACAAGTGTACTCATTGCTTTAATGGTTTACATTTTGTTCGTTCTATGCGATTCCACCCTGATGAAATATTTTAAGAAAAGGAAAAAAAAAGATCAGTTCCAAATTTGGATGAAATCTCATCAATTCTAAAGGAAACACTGAACCAATAAAACGAAAAAGTTTTATGAAAAATATTGGAAAAGAACCGTGATGGAGTTAAGCTTAGTTTAGTTATATTTATTTTCCCTTTTGATATCACATGCCGGCTGTTTTAGGATGAAATTAGTGAATCTGAACTTGTTCAGATAACGAGATGGACACCTGAGCTCAAATGTTATCGAATTATTAATGAAGAAGTTTTTATAATATTAATTAAACTATTTTAACAATTTTAACTGAAGATTAGTATAAAATTATAATGAGTTGATATTCCTTATATATTAAAGAAACATCTCAACAGACCACAAGTCTGAAAATTTCTAATAATTTTAATTACAACTAACTAACAACTATTGTTTGCATAAAATTAATTATTTATAATGCCTTTTTGATCTTGTTTTACCATAACATATAGATTATTGTACTTGTCTCATCATTCCACAGAAATGGAAAATTATCAGTTGAATGAAAATTTTAAATTTCGCTGCCAATGACCTCACATTTTGAGTTAAAATTCATTTAAATTTTATTCCTTTCATCATTTATGACATTTTTCCTCATGCATTTGCAATCTGCACCCCAAATCTATATATTTAAAACAGTAGAAAATCAGTTTTCTAGTTATAACCGCTAATCTGATTTCGTCAATTTTTATTTCATATGGGGTTTTAGTTTACTAAATTTGAAGTTATTATGTTTGTTCTATTCAAATTACTGTCCGGACAGATGTCTTTGAAAAGATTTCATAAAACATTTGAAAGAAATCTACAAATGTGAAAAGTATATCAGATTTAATCTAATGATGATGATGACGATGTTTTGTCCGCTTTACAGAGGAAGGATGGGTGCAGTAGCTTCTGAGGGCATAAATCCCTGAACATACGAAGGCAGAAGTCTGACTTTTAGCTCATATGAGGATAATACAATCTTATCACATTCACTTTCCCAGTCTCTTTTTACAGGGGGGGGGGGTACATCTCACAGATAGAACACAGAAGAACAGTCATGCCTTGAACGGAAGTTGAACTCGGGACGCCCAGATCACGGAGAAGACGAACTACAATTATGTCAGGAAACCGGCAATTTAATCTATTAATTTAATCAAATTAAAATTGATCTTTAATCATTTATTTTCTAACTAAATGACATTTTGTGTCATCATTGTTGTTGACTGTTTGAGAGACAGACATAACGCCAAAATGTGATTTTCAAACTCCGGTAGATTTGAAACTTGGAAAATCTTAAGTTGGATATCTTTTTTATGATTGCAATACTTCCTCTATATTTCTTATACAACAAAGGGAAACACTTTTTTTCTATCACCGCGTTCACATACGTCACCATCAAACATTTCAATTTAACAGAGAAAATTCAAATTTATTACTCTCTCAGTCATTCCGTAAACAAAAGATACTCGACGGAATCCCCAATTCCTCAGCATCAGTTTTCGTCACATCCCCACCATAAATGCCAGGGCGACATCACCCGTTTTTTCCCCCTCGTCTGCACCGAACAATTGAGGAATCATCGAAATAGAAAATGGCACCGGGGAACGGGACCATGTGGCCCGAACGTGAGATATAGGACTGACATCCAGGTGGCGCCGTCAGGATATGTCTGAAAATCAAAACAGCGTAAATTCGGTGTCCTTTTGTAGGGGAGTGCGACGAAGCTTGCCTAACGTCTTGAAGGATGCCTTACTGTTGTTCTTGTGCCCGCCCCCATCCCCGTTGAGGATGGGGAATAGTAAGGAGGGAGATAAAGCCTATTTGGAGCAGAAAGGATTGCAGTATTCCATCCTTCCACTTTGAGTATTTTCCTTGGTAACATCAATGTTGAATTACTTTTATTGCAAATAGAAATTGGTAATTACATACTACACTTAATACGGATCCAATGCCTAGGAATTCTCATAGCTTTAAAGAGGGATTCTTGTGTAAACATAAAATTTATTTTGCGTATCTTGGAAACGGTTCGAACGAATTGGATAAAATTTTGATATTTAAATAAGATTTTTTTCTTTTTTTAAATTACTTATATAGCTGTCTTTATTTTTAAAAAAACCCACTATTATACACAAAAAAATGGCTATAAATAATAGAGCTCTTTTTTTTATTATGTGAGAAAATAATGTTGGTTTGCTAAAGAAGTATTGACCTCTCCAAAATTTAAGGGCAAAAAATATTTTTATCTGCTTTCACCAGCATTGCATTATAATTATATATTCTTCTTCGACAGCAAATGAGTTTTTAAATGATTGACCTGCTTTATTATTTAGTATGTTTTTTTTTTCAAAGCAGATGCTTTATTAAAAGGTTACCTGCTTTTTTTAGTATTGATTTATTATTATGTATGTTTCTTTGACAGCAGATGCGTTTTTAAAAGATTGAAGTAGAACTATGACGTCATAGCTGTTATTTTATCTCAAAATCGGTCCAATTCCAAAATTTTGTTAATCAGCTAGAAAGATTGAAAATGAATGTTAAAAAAATTATCATATATATATATATATATATATATATATATATATAATTAAATCATTAATCATCATAATATTTATCATTAATCAAATTAATTAAGACGAATAGTGACTTAAAATAATAATGTTTTTATATGCTAACTTAAAATCTGAGATCGTAGATTTCATTTTGTATTACATTTGATTATCGTCTTATAATATATGAGCATAAGTTATAGTGATTTCGGGTTTTATTTGCTCTCATGCTGTCAATATCATATAGCGCCATTTCGTTGCCGATTTGACAAGAGTAAAATTGAGTGTATATTCAAAAATAAAAGGGGCAGATTAACTGCAAAATGAATATTTTAATGCTAATGTTTCCAATAACCTCTTAAGCTAAGGGAATCCAGGAATTTTTTTATTTCAATGTCTGATTCATGTAAAAGTAAGATTGGAAAATATTTATATGCAATCAATATATAATTCTTATTTAAATATTTTTTCCAAAAAAAAAAAAAAAACACGATTTACTAAAAAACATTTTGTCGAGTGAAAAACGGTTACCCAGATTTTTATACGTTATAAAATCATCCCTTTTAACCTCTAATACACAACTGCTAACTCATTCGAAAATCATCCGGATAAAACGTATACTTAAAGCAAAAAACTTCAAAAATTTATATCAAAAAAATTATTTATTTTAAATTGAACTCGCATTTTCAGCTTCACGTAAAAAATACTAAAAACCTTGCATTTTATGAATTGAAATACTGCCGGCTGATTTCAGTTTTCATTACAAACTGCTAAAACTATATTTAAAGTATGAGAAATTAATTAAATTTATAGAAGTATTTAATATTAAAAAAACTGTATTAACATCGATTGTCATCCACTACAAGTTTTAAAAATGTATTTGAATTTCAGTGGATGAATAAAAAGTATTTTATGAACACTGAAAATTTGAAGAAGATATATATAGAGATAGCGTGAACTAGCATTAGAATTGAAAAAAAGTCTTTGCATCGTATCAAGTCTCGATGACTTAATGTTTTAACTATATTAGCATCATTTACATAACTGTTCCTTTTATCTTAATAACATTGTCAATATACGACTTATACGGATGTGAAATGGTAGAACTCATCAGCCCAAATATTTAATCACGCATTTTTGTCAGTCATCAACTACATAGAAATATTTTACAATTCCATCTTTATTACATCATACTCACACTTCTTGGTTTGTATATATGAAAAAAGGTTCATGTTTTTCAGCCACAGATAAAATCTGACATGCTTTTCATATAAAAAATAAGTTTAATATTAACCTTTAAAGGCTTAGTGCTTCAATAATCATTGCGAATAAATTGATCATGTATGTAGAAAAAAAATAGACGATATAGATTTTAAAAATGTGTTTTATCATAAGTGAATTTTTTAGCAACATTACACAATTCAAATTTAAGTGGTATTTCAATTTCATTACCATGGTAGAGTGAAATGGAAATGTCAATTCGAAGATGTTATTAGTTTTCTAAATTCGTCAGAGACCATTCTTTACATTATTTTACAGATCATCAGCATCAAAATTCAATCTAAAACTTATGCATTATCGCAAAATCAAATTATTTCAATTATAAACCTGATATTTGAGTAACTTACATTTTCTTTTATATTTCGAAGAACTTGATAACCTTTTTACTTGATGAATTTCTTGTGAACTTGATTAACCAAAACATGAGAATTTAGAAAAATCTGTGAGAGTGAGTTATAGTGAGGGGTTTAAATGAAATTTATTCAATTAAAATTTAAGAAAATCCAAAAGAATTTCTGAAACTGAATACGTGCTTTACAATTGAATTTATGTTTTTATTTTGATTTCGTTTTCAATAGTATTCAGAAGAGTACAAAATTTTCAATTAATTAAGCTTTAATTAATAAATTTCTTTGTACCCAAAATCAAACTAAACTTTTTGAATATTTTGTTTTCAACTCAAAGGAATAATTTTCTACGAATTTCTATCTATTATACCATATCGCAGAAATTCATGCTTCGTATAATTTTCGAAGAGATTGTATCTTGCAGACTTTCGTAAACTTTGCAGTAATTGACTTCATATAGATTTAAAGTCCACTCAGCCTGCTTTATTATCGTTACTGAGCTTTAGAACTATAAAATGCAAATTAATTTGATAAATTAACTAAACGTTTGCATATGATTTTTAAAATTAAAATGCTTTTTAAAAATATATTAAGAATGTCATTTTTATCGCTTTTCTGTTATTCTTATTCAAATATTCAGCGTATTTTAAAGCATATTTTTATTTACGTAAGAAAAAGATTCTTATTTTGTAATGTTTGTTTTGCATAATGTTATAATTTAAAGGCACTCCTTAGTTAACAGAATATGTCGCGACTTTAACAAGTGTTCATATCATAAGCAATAGATGTAATAAAAAACACATACTTAGAATTAAATAATTAAAAAGTTCTAAAATGTTTATAATATTAATTGAAACAACTCAATTTGTATTGAAATGATTTTTTTTTCGAAAGAGAAAATTTACGTTTTATGTGGATAGTAACAGTGTGAATAAACAAATAAAATGAGTACCAAGTTGTGTAATGGTTGTGAATTTATTTAACTAATACTTTTTATAATAATTTGGACAAAACAATAAGAATACGTAAAAAAGTTATCTCATATCTACTTCAAAGGACCGAATTCATATAAAATTGTTTGAATTTCATAATTAACGAGCATTTAATTAACGGTACAATTTTCAAGATAATATTGTAATGAAAATTTCAATATAAATTCTAAAATTAATAATAAATTCTTATTCTTGAGGTATAACACATTGTGCCGGCTTTCTGGCACAAAGATAGCACATCTTCTTCGTGTTCTGGTTGTCTCGGGTTCGAATCCCGGTTCGTGATATAATTGTTCTTGTGTGCTATCTGTGAGATGTGTGACTGTGGCCCCCTGCGAAAATGGGTTGTGCAAGCAAATGCGGTGAGTGTGTAGCTAATATTCTTGGCCCTTGTTGGCGCTACTTCAAAAACGTGAGACGCTCCTTTCAGCTTAAATCTGCTGCTGTATCAGCACGGGGCTTGTCCATAGGAAAGCGCCATAAGTAACAGCAACAACATACGCATTGTAATATAGACATTTGAGCATTCGTTGGAAAAAAATTTATGGAAAGAAAATTATCCAGTATTAATATATTGTTTCAAAAAGACAGGGATAGATCGTTAATGGAAATAGAAAATAGAAATTTATAATCTATAAACTATATTAAAATTATAATCTATTAAATTTAATCTAACAATTTTCAGGATAATATTGCAATGAATATTTCAATATAAATTATAAAAATAATAAAGAATAATAAATTTTTATTCTTGAAGAATAACATATTGTAATATGTACATTTGAACATTTGTTGGGAAAATGTTATGGAAAGAAAATTATCCAGTATTGATATATCGTTTCATAAAGACAAGAAGAGATCGTTAAAGGAAAAAGAAAAAAGAAACTTATAATCTATTTAATTTCTCAGCTTGTTCTTTTTAAAAATTAGAAAATCAGTATAAAAATTAAAAATTATATTCTGAAAAAAATAATTTATCCAAGAATGAATATTTCTTATTAAAGATACGAAATACAATTTAAAGAAAAAAAGCTTTGTTTGCATTCTTGTAACTACATTTACTTTAAGTTATAGTATCTATGTAGATATCTGCTTGAAAACTAATTATTATTTATTAAAAAAGGCTTTATAAAGAATTAAATGGACGAAATATTTAGTCTAAAATATTTAAAAACAAGATTATTCTTAACTCTTGGTTCATTATATCCTATTTCTTGAGCAATTTTTTGTAGAAATATTCTAGAATATTTAATCAAGTGTTTAATATTATATATTTAACAAGTGTAATTTTATTTTTTTCAAAAATTAGTATTTTATTTATTTCATTCAAATTTATGCAATGGATTCACGAATTTGATGAAAGAGTAAATTTAACTTAAAATTATATCTAGAAACGTATTAACGTCCTGTTTTCAGCACTGAGATATTTTAGAACAAACGCGAAATGAGATACTTTGAGATTTTAATACATTTCGAAAAACTTCCAAAAGTCACTATATTATGAGAAATAAATAATTTTACTTGTTTAATTCTCTATCAAATAACACTATTTGAAGTTTGTTTACATCAGAACGTATTAAATTACGGAGAACTGTGAAATTAAACTCGGAAAAAAGCAAAGCATCGTCAAATTCCATTTTAAAAATACTTCACAGCTAATATAATTACACTAGTCCTACGCTGCACGTGTCTCTCTTTAATCTCAGTTCGCAAACATTTCTGCAGCATTTTTACATTAAGAAATTCGTAGAGCGCATTTTCTGGATTCGGTAGTCTAATTTGATTTCTGCGTCTTTCGGATTCTCTTTGTTCGTTCCATATGCATTTCTGGATTTATTTTTCCAATAAAAGTCTTGAGCGTGTCACTCTTTTAATGACTTTTGCAAATTCTTAAATTCATTTAAATTTCGTAAAGCGTTTTTTGGATTGCAATCATCAGCTTTTTTCTGTAATATAAAGATGAATAAAAACATTAAGAATTCTTTTGAAAAAAAATGAATAAAGCAAACGCTTATTTTCGAATGTTTTCATTCTATTGACTTCTGTCTTACAGATTTAAATCTTTCAATTTCTCTCCGCGTTTTATTTATATTAAGCACGAAGCCAAAACGTAATAGGACGTTACATTATTTAATAATTTATATTGCTATATAAAAAGCACGAAATATTTATTAATATTTTAAAATCTGAAAAACGTCATGCTGTATTTTCTCAATAATGAAATATTGTGAATGGTAAGAATTAGCTTATGCCTTTCAGTTTTATTTTTAAATATTATATAAAGATTTCCAACTCTAATAACACAGAATACCAAATTAAATTATTAAGGTATTTTCATGATACTAATTGTTATTAATAATCATTAAATGTGAGAATGTTATGATTCCACTAAAAGAAATAAACATTTTCCGGTATAGATTAAAACTTTGGATACAATATTTTATTCTATTTCTGTAAAAATTTATATATTCATACTCCGAATTTCTAGTATAGTACAGCATATATGTAATATCATTTTCTTGCAATATTTTGTAATTATGTTTAATTAATTTTTGAATTAATTAAGTTTTGTCTGTTATTTGTATTTTTATATTTTTTTTATATTTGTAATTAAGATATGAAACATTTATAAGAAGAAATGAGTCAAACAGTATGAAATTATATTTTATACAAAATTCTAAATTCCTTTTAAAACATATATTTTTTTTTCTCAAAAGTAAATTTTAATAAGGAAATTTGTGTTTCATTTTTACCAGAAACTGATGATTAAAAAGGAGTTTTATATTTTTATTAATGAATATTCTCATAAAAATTAATTCTACATTTGAAAGGGAAAGATATCTGCACTATACCTAACCCAGCTACATCATAACCAGGAAATATCACAGAAAACATAAATCATCTTCGTATCTATTAAGGAAAATTATTTCTGATTTGTAGAAACATGCATATCTCAATTAAATATATAGTTAAAAGGCGATTTTTCAAAAACAACATTTTAATAATTTCAAACAAGTAAAAACAGATGGAATTAAAAATTTACTCAAGATATTTTTTTCATATTGTTTCCGTATATTATAAAATTTTATATAATCCGTCTAAAATAATGATCTAAATCGATTTTAAGTATCCTTATTATTTTTCTAATTCGAGTCTTTTTCTTAGCTCTTTGGGAGATCGAATTATTGATTCTCTAATCTTAACTTTATAATAAATCGAAATTTTTATGTAATTTATCAAAGAGTTTGTAGAGAAAGTATTGAAATAATATTTCATGTTCTGCTTGTTAATGATATAAAAAACTTGTAATGATATAAATGTGTATTTTAAAGACATTTTAATAATATTATATATATATATATATATATATATATATATATATTCATTAAGAAGATATAAGTTGAAATAGATTAATAGAATTACATTTTCTTAGATGAAGCTATTTCTTAATATCATCAACCTTTTTAAATATTTCAAATAAGCCTTTGAAGGAAAATAAATCTTTCTAAATCTTTAATTATTGAATTCAATTTATAAGCAACCTAAAACTGAAGGTAAAATACAGATTTAAAGTCATTTTATCCCAAATATTTAAGCATATCAGCTACCACATAGTTTATATTTTACTTACATATTTGATGAAAAAGATTCGTAAAGCGTATATAATTCATACAGTTATTTACATCCTTCAAAGTAAAAGTCGTGGTCCACATATTTATTTGTACAAAAGTTGACATTTTAATTAATTAATCAAAATATCATTGCATCACTTAAAGCCTAGCATTGATAAATAATTTCATTTTAAAATCATATAAAAATGTTAAACAATTTGATTATTATTATATGCTTTGAAAGCTCTATATCATGTTAAAAAAATCTAAATGATATATCATGATAAATTGAAAATAAATTGTATCATTATTCAAGTTTCTTTAAACAGAAAGGTGAAAATACATTTTGTTGGAACATCCTATTTTTGTAGTGATAAACAGATTTATATATATATATTTTAATAATCTTTAATAATCTTTAACAAATAATCTTTCAATTTGGTTTTAAAGAAAATTAGATGTTTTTTCTCATTTTCTTTATGACTCTTTTCCTTATATTTGCGCGTTTTTTCGAGAAAAAAATCAATGTGAAAAATAGCTTGTAATGCTCATTAACATTTTAACTTTAGCTTCTTTGCTGTTTCTATTCATTTGAATTCGTTGGGGGGGGGGTTAATTTCCATTTCTTCTTCTTTTTTTGTAATTTTGAAATCCCTAATAAATTTTTCAAAATCTTAGATTGAAGTACAAAAAGAAAATTACAAATAAAATTTTCATAGTTATTTACAATCAAAGAATATTTTTTTTACTTAGGATTGATTTGATTTATAATTTTTACAAGCTGTATTTTTAAAATTAAATTGCAAAAACCTTGTGATAGAAATCTTATTTCATTTTTACTCTAATGGATGATAAATGAATGAAGTTAAGAAATTTGTAACGTTAACACTAAATATTAATTAATTCTAAATGTCATCTAAAATTATCATATGATATTAAAAATGTAATTATATATTTAGATGGAATTTAATATATATACTGCAGGAAAATATCTGCTCTCTTTCATTATAAAATATTCTTAGAGAGGTTTATTAGCATTAACATTTCGATGAATAAATATTGTACACTTTTTGCATGAATATAACTATTCATGAATTTAACTTATTTTCCTCTTCAACCCAATGCACATAAATTTAAATATATACATCCAAGGACAAACTTATATGGATTTGTAACAAAAATAATGTAAGTACGTCTGCAGCATGTTTTTGTTGAAATGGACTAATGAATCTTTAAACGAAATGACACAAATAAATCGAAATTATATTAAAAATTATTAAGGAATCTTACGGTTTCTTCAAACATTTGCTAAATATTTGGTTTATTTTTTTTATTCTTTTAATTTTAGATGAAAGAATCAGATAAGTAGATTTCAGTTTTTTACAAACTCAATTTGAAAAAATTTAGAACCCAGACGTTTGTCAAATATTTACCGTATATTTGTACCTTTTAACAAATTTAATATTTTGTATTGCTTCTATATACATTTTTGTATCTAAGATATGTAAATATTTATTATTTCCTTTGATGACATTTTTGATACTTGATTTAATGAACTAAAAGGATAAATATTTTTTGTATGAAGGATATTCTGATGAAAAACATAAACAAATGAATCTTTGCGTTTTGAAAAGATTTCCCTTATATCTTTTGGTTTATTTTGCATAAAATAAACTATTAATAATTTCATTCTATATTGAATTAAAACTCTTTTTAAATTGAAAGTTTTTTTATAACGTTTCAAATAATATTGCTTACTACTTGATATTAACAACTTAAACAGTTTTCAGTTTTTGTTTCTTTTTAGAAAATAAGACAGTTTATTTTAATTATATTAATGTCCCGTTTCAAAGCAGAATTAGAGTTATTTTGGGAAAGACCTAGTAATCTTTAACCACAGTTCAGATGACGAGGATGACACATGAATTGGCATTCCATCAAAATTCTGCGGCTCACTATTAAGTGAACAATAGCACCTACCGATTTAACATACGCCAGACTTGCTAAAACGATAGTTATTTGTTGGAGTTTTGGCGAAACGATAGTTTCGTTGGAGTCTTCCCGAAGTGAAAACTTTACCTTTAGACCTACATGTCCAAATAAGAATAAATTATAACCTTGATATTACTGGATACCGAGATTAAAATAAACATCGATATGTTTATTTTCCTGTAATACCACATTTTTGGAATAATGACTTGTGCATATGTCTGTATATCAGTCCTTTTGAGAAAATTTTTATTTGAAAAAGATATGAAAAAGCTAATTAGATGGTATTTCGTCCATAGTTTTTCTCCAAAAACCATATATACGTCCTATTAGACCATATTTAGACCTATTTATACCATATACCTATTTATACCATATTTATACCATATCGAACCATATATATGTCGAATAAAGTCATGAGTATATATGTGAAAGTAATTAGTCAAAGATGCAGCAAGCTGGGTGAATGAAATTTCCCATTATTTTTATATCAACATTATAGAAGAACTAAATGATGGAATTTCAACAAATACAAAAGAATTAAACTAATTCAAAAGAAACAAAAACTATGAACTATTCTATACAAATTCGTATCCATTTTAAAGGTCTCTAATAAGTTTAAGAAGTGCTGCTAGAATTGAAAAGCAAAAAGGATGATATAATTAGTTCGGAATGAAAACAAGGTGAAAGAGTTAGAGATAATCCCAAAGACAAAACAATTTAAAAACAGACCGAGAAAATTATTTTGAACCGACATATAGTTTCTGAAAAGAAGTTATGTTTTCGTTTCAGAATACGACAATTACCAAAGCAACTCTAACGATGCATAAGGGTATATAACATTATCATCTCATAATGAAACAACGTTAGAATTATTTTACAATAAACCGTTAAATTTTGAACAGAAATCTGTCAACGAGATGCACGTCTGAACGTGAATCCTCTTCCTCCCTTTCTACGCCTTACTAGGATGAGGAACGTTTAGTGACAACAAATTTGATGCACACCGGGTCAGCTAATGTGAGATACTTCAGCTAAATCAAGTTTTGAACAAGGTAGATCTGAATTTAGAGTCAAAATATTACAAACTGGCCACCATAGCCCACAATTTTGATGAAGGAGAAAGACGTGAATGCTTAATTTTCTGTTTGTGAGCTATAAGAATCAATGAATCACTTACTACAGCTCTATTGCTGATAGATTTTTTATTCATTAATTGAATAATTTTATCTTCCTTTCACTATACACCATAATACGTAACGTTGAAAACTTGTTAAACGTCTAATATTATTAAAAATTACTACCAGTTATTGTGTAATCATTAGTGTTGAAAACTGGCCAAATGTCTAACATTATTAAATTACAACCGATTATTAAAAAAAAATGTTTCTATGTTGAGTCTACGGGATAAAAAAACTACAAATCCATTGGGATTATAGGTATCCACAAATTTCATTTCTGTAACTTTAATTTCTAAATACATTTTTAAAAATTTACTTTATGATCCCTTTCATGGGTGGGAGGGGGTTGGGACATAGAAAAGAGGATGAGATTCTTCCTGCCTGGTGATTGGATCTGGTGACACTGGGGGATATACAAATACGCGAAGGTTTAACTTCTAATATTGCTGATGGAATAGGCTTCCTACGGGAAGGGCTGTACCTTGCCCGTGATGATATTCAGGACTAAACCTCAGTTCCCGCAAGTGCTGATGTTGCGGCGGCTCTGTCATTCAGCTTTATGGTTTATCTATGTCCATAAAGCTGAATGAGCTGTCGATGTAATGACTTTACTATAAACTACTTGATAATATCCATCAACGGTAAGTCCGAGGATAAAAAATAGAAATCTTGTGCAGTTCCTAAAAGGCAAAGAGGAATTGATATCTCCAGATACATGACCTGAATAAGTTTTAATCTTGTATTCCAATCACGCTCTTCTCCAGGATATATTACCTTCAATAGAATTCATCTACTCATGCTCTCTGATGAGCATCCCCGTCATCATCATAGCTACTTTTTAGGGAATTGTACTTAGTTACTTTTCCAGTCCATTGTATGTACACAAATTTTTTTCTTAGTAAATATTTCCACGTATATTTATCTAACCAACAGGGAATCCTAAGATTTCAAGTTCGGGAATATTCAATTTTGAGAAAAATAAAGAAAGCATCATTAAGTCAAATAATAATAATTCCCCAATATATTGTATAATAAAATAAAACAGTATGGAGAAAATAATTTCAAATAATTGCTTTGTTGTTCTGACTACCCACGATATATGAGGCAAGTTGCAACAGCGGAAAAGTTTTTAAATAAATAATAATTTTTTTAAATTAACAAATTAAATATTTATTAATTAAGTAGTAATTAATAAACAAATAGAATCAGATTTTTAAAAAAATGTTTTTATGCATCTCCGTAATGAATTAATTGGCTTTAAAATAGGATAATCAATAACACACACACACACCAAATTTTGTTGCAACTAGCCGTGGTGTCTTTTATACGATATAAAATAAAAAAGAGGCTGTGAATTACTTAAAATGGAAAGCCACTTACACTCCTTGAGAACACTTCAGTTTTCGATTTTATCTACAATTATTTTCGCCAATTACCGAGATAATTTCAAGAGCGGAAATTTCTTCGTTTCTGAATTTATAACTCTCATTAATCATTCAGCATCGCCCCTTACAGAACATTTCATCAATAGAGAACAATTACGCATAATTATTCGAAAACGAAATGCAAAATATTGATGACACTCCGCACAGCTATTTCTGTGAATCTCTCTTTACCTTAATTACATTTGCCTTCACATCATCATCGACGAAATTTAATTTCCTTCAATTTCATAATTGTTTCAAACACATCTTCCCGATAAGTGCATAATTATCCATTATTTGATCAGATGGACTCGCGACTCTTAATGCACTTAGCCACTCGTCTTCGACGTTTAGACTCTTTCTTGAAGTCGGCCCTTCTTGAGCGGTTTTACGTCACGGCACAGGAGTGAAAAGTCGTTTCGTCGAAACAAGGGTGGGATTGAATTTCCAGAAGGGCTCGAAATAAGAAGGGAAAAATTAATTCCATTTCTTCTTGGGGATAAGTGAGTTAGGAAATGCTATGAAAGAAATGACGGGGGAAACTTTATTGCTATCATTGATCAAGCGCAAATGTATTCTTCGCATCTCGGTAATTGAATTTCAACAAAGCATTGAAAAAAAGTTGTAACGTGCTGTTTTTGCGTGTATGTGTGTTCATGCTTTAAGTGCTTTAGTTGTTCTTTACAGTATGCGTGTTTTCGTTTGTTAGATAAACCTATGCAGAATATACATTAAATTTTAATTAAAGTCTTGACGGTCTGTTTGTTTAAAAATTCTGGATGCAAGAAATATTTCCCTCCAGAAAATTTTTTATGCTTTTTTTGATTACGAATATGATGAATAAATAAGACTTTACGAACAATTTGATCTCTGTATTTTAATGGATATTCACAGTTTAGACTGCAAAGAATCGGGAAAATTTTTTTGACCTCAATTATTTGTGTCTATAGATATAAAAAAGCTCGAGAAATTATGATACAGGAAAGTTGTATCGAACACCCTTTCGCGGGGCAAGATTTACTCCATAGTAAATATTATTCATAAATATTAGGGCCTCTCCAAGACTACACAATAACTGAAGCCAAAATGCCACTTCTCAAAATCAATTAAATTATTCATTAAAAAGTGCTCAAAAACCGTCAAATATATTTTTGGTCTCAATTCTGTCTGATGGGTAGAAATACATCTCGAGGAATAAAGATATTGTATAGTTGCATCGAAAACTCCTTCACGTTGTAATATTCACTCAATAGTAAATAATATTCATAAATAATAAGACCTCTCGAAGACTACACAATAACTGAGATCAAAAGGCCATTTGCCAAAGTCAATTAAATTATTCAATCAAAAAGTGCTCAAAAGCGCTGTTCTCACAAAGGAAATGAAAACACAGGATCCAGACAGATTTTTGACTCTACAATATTTTTATGCTTATATATGTCATGTAGATTTTTAAAATGTAATTTATCCATTTTCTTCTCTAAACATTTAGTAATTTTCTTTCAGAGAAAGTTCAATCCATTGTCATCATTTGTTTAAGTATTACCATCTTTCCCCCATCCAATTATTACTTCACCAAAAACTGAATGCATTCGTGTAGGATTTTACGCTGTTAGGAATCTCTTTGGAGATCCCTAGATAGCCTATCGTCTCTTTCTTTTTTTCCCAAGTACTATGTTATGCTCATACAACTGTTCAGGTAACTTGGTGTTATAAGCATCAGAACACAGGATGGCGATATATTATGTTATGCGTCTATTGGGTACTGTACGTTTTGTCTGTTTGGATACATGATTACTCCATAAGAGAATTGGCTATAATATCTCGGATCCTTATTTAAAATGTTTATCTGCATCCTGAAAGGTTACTATTGATAAAATCCTAATTTTGGGAAGTTGTTAAAGGAAAACCAAGCAAAATACAACCTTATTATTCATAAGAAACAACTAAAAATTTAAATTTAAGTTATAAGTGTGTATTGTAAGCCTAATTTACGAATACAAACCATATCAAAATGATGTAACAACTTATCATAATTTTTCATTATGCTTGATATGGCGCTTTAAAAGCTTTCAAATATACATGTATTAATTTCTTCAACAACTAAATCAAACACATGCTGCTTGATTTAGCTAAATAATACCAGCGGGAATTTTCTCCCCAAAATTTTCCTGCATACACTCTAACTAACTTGTCATATAAGAGAAGGCATTGAATGACATTGGTATATAATGGGAAGCAAATATTAATTTTTTGTCATGGATTTAGAATTAGAACTGAATCTACCTTGTCACCTTTGGCAAGTTTTTCAGCAAGTAAACCCTGACTTGTAATTTTAACTCATAGTTAACAAGTGCAGGTGAAAATCAAGTTTGGGCTATAGACCAGTTTTGTTTAATCGACTGAAACCAATGTTTGACACAGACCACTTGTTGTTACAAAAACTCATACCTAATTTGATATTTTTAAATCAATGCCGTTTTGAATGATCGTGGTAATATGTTCCTTAAAGTACATATCAAGATTGAATCAACCCTTTATTTCAAACCTTTACAGGTGTCTATACCAATTATGTGAAACCTGTGTATCCAGTTTTATCAGCTCTCTTCTGGTTTTAGTTATCGGGTCAACTTGTATCCGTATAAACAGACTTCCTCTGAACAGAATTTTACTCAATTTTTTCAGAAATAAGCAAATTTGGTGTATAGACCTTATATCAAATTTCAACAATCTATCCCAAACCATTTTTGAGTTCTCTTTGTCACAGATAGACAGACATTGTCGAGCAACGTATTTTCCAAACTTGTGGTCATCTAAAATGTGCAGATTTTTCAAAAATTTCGAATATGAATTTTTTAATTATTAGTTTACTTTTTCTATGCTATGCATATTTTTACGACAAAACAAAAAATCATATATTATCTATCATACAATGGAATAATGTATCATGCAATGTGTATAAAAGTGTGGGATGAACTATCTAGTATTTCTGGAGGAATTCATGTGAAATACAAAGGTATTACATTGCATTTAAACTTTGAAAAAAAATTTCCGTTGAACAACAAGGCTGCACTTTTTACGGCTTTCTTTTAACGTACAGGGAGGATAGCTTCCCTAAACTCTAAATTTTATTGTAAGAAAAAAGATTTTTTTTTGGAAAAAACTTCACATTTTTACTTAGTAAAATCGCTACTTTAAAATTAATGGAAAGTTACAAGTTCCTTCAAGACTTTTCTGAGAAGATTAAAACATTTTTATTTTTAGAAATTACTTTTTTTCTTCCATTTCATATAAACTGAATAGGGACCAAGAGTAGATGTATTTTGAGCGTTCTAAATTTAGACATTATACTTCAAAACTCGTTCGATTTTAAGGTTCATGGATCCTCTTTCTTTATGCCTCTAAGAATATATTTGGTTCTAAAGCCCACGAAACTTTGAGATAAGTTTGGAGACGTGACTTATATCAGAATCTACTGAGTATAGATAAAAGCACTCTAGACTCTGGAGAAATAGTTTATAGAGGCAACACAATGGAGAATCTAGGTTGTATTGGGAATAGGCATTTGGAAAAATACGGTATGTGACAACTCTATGAAAAGGAATTAAATATACTCCATATCATCGAGTACGAATTTTTCTGACTATTCCTTTTCTTTGGCTTCCGACATCATTGATATTGTTAAAATATTCCCTTTATGAGTACAAAAATGCCATAACATTCATAATATAATAATAACCATTTGTAGAATTACATTGTTTAACTATATGAAAGGGAATTCAATATGATCCCCCACCTCGAATTCTGATTCTGCTGTACTCCTCTTTTCTCAATCATGAGCTATTATTGGAAAGGCTAAAATATTGAATTATGAGCCAAAATTCCATGATATTCTATATCTAAATTTTTAATGATATAACTTACATGTAGCTTTTTTACAAGTTGGAAAATTAAAATTAAGAATAATTAGGAATTAAATTTCGATTAAAATAATATTTAGAAAAATTCTATTCTCAAAACGTTTCTCAATTTTTTAGTTTTTTTTTTCAGATAAATTATTTTTCTCTTTAAATTTGCAGAAATTAGACAAAATTTGATTAGCGATTTACATTTAAGATTTCCTTTTTTAAAAAAAGATCGCTTCATGAAATATTTTGTGTGAATGACCTGCGAAAAAAAGCATAATCCCTTAAGGAGAAATCTGACTATTCGAATATCGAAAAAAGAAACTTTTCTTTCTAATTCGATAATTTCAAAACAAAAACAGCAAAGTAAATAAAATTTGGAGCGCCAGGTTAACGTCTAAAATATGTATAATTACCGAATTTTTAAACAAATCTGTCGAAAGCTTGACCCTTTATAGGTCTGTATTTTCTCGTACATTTAAATACATCGTTTTAAATCAAAGAAATGTAGCAAATTATCTTTTGATTACATCTGTAAATTGCACATTTATGGCAATTATCCTGAAAAATGCATCTGAAATACATTTTCTTACGATTTATTCACCAAAAAGTTTATATTCACATAAATATCTTATCATCATTTATTAACAAGTATTCATCAATACCATACAATTTACTGAAATATTTACCAATATTGCGAAATTTTAGTTGGAAGTAGGGTGTAGAACTATTGGAGAGTATGCGAAAAAGTTTCAAGGAAATCATGGGTATTTCTAGAGACTATTATATTTAACGATCTGCAATAATATTTCCAAATATTTTGCAATATATCCATTTTTATAAGCAATATGTCTATAAATAATTTAATTGCAATCAAGAACATAACATTTTCAATCTAGTAGAAGAAATTTTTACGAGGGTTTCTCTAATCCAACAGACAAATATGCTAATCAAACATAAGCAAGATGACACATTAAAATTTCTTAATTCTAACTAAACCATATGGATTTCTGCTGAAAGCAGGAAAATAAAAATAAGAAAGTAATCGCAGTTATCAGCCAAGAGCATTTGCCATTATCAAAACCCTTAATCCTTTTGACTATTCCTAGGGCACGAAAAACGAAAGGGGAAACTTGCAATTCGCACAAAGAAAACGATGAGCAAGTAATTCCAACGACGCATTGCTTCGTATTCGAAGTGGGCCCCGGCCTATCTCCCATTTCCAGGGCCTTTATCTCTTGAAAAGCCCTGTTTTCCGTCACAGGCAAGGTTTGATTTACTCAAGGGCTCCAATGTCCTTAATAATGTCAGCGAAAACACTTCCTGTAGATTAGATAAACCAACGACATTTCCGTAATGGACGGAATAACAAGAGGGAAAGGGTAGAACTGAAGAAATACGTTTAGGAAAAGCGGTTTTTGTTCTTTCCATTTGCTACTTTAAGTAATTATGCGTATCGGAAAACTTTGGTGACACAGGCATTAGAGATGGTCCATTACTTTTCTTTACTTTGCGCATATGTACTTACGGTGAACACGTTTTGATGTCTTTTGCAGCCAATATACGTTTTTTTTTTGTTTACAGTTAATTCTTTAACTGGTATTTGAACACATTTTAAAGGATTTTTACTTTCAAAGGTGAAGAATAGGTTTTGGCACATTTCGAAACCAAAAACAAAATCTGTAATGATATTGTTGGAAATATATATATTAAAAGAATTAACAGAAGTGAATCCCGAATTTCTGGCTTAACAATTGATCACCAGAATGAATGCCATACTCATATATTAATATCATGACTTTGAACAACATTAAAGGCAACTTTAGCTGAATCGACTCTTCAAACAAGCTGTTTTGTGAATGCATCTAATATAACCTTGTTTTTCTATGATAATAAATTTATAATCTGATGCATAATCACAGTAAAATAAATGAACGATAAAGTGCCACTCCGATACGTCATTAAAGTACACATATAAATCTGACTAGACCGTTGCAGTAGGAGCACTGGCTGATTCCAAGAGCCATCACCGGCTATGATACAATCATTCCCGTGCGAGCAGGTTCTGTCATAGATAAGAAGTAGACAATGTTCCTATTTCTCTACCCACCCGGATGGCGAGATTCGTCCACCATACCTGAACCTTTGCAAATTTATATATTTGGTGCATCCTGGTAGGAAAAGTGAAGGTGATAAGTCCTCTGAGACTTTCATCCACCCGAAGGCACACGGAATAAACCATAAAACTGAATGTCCACAACAATAGCATCTTTTATGGGAAATGTGGTTGAGTCAAAAGGGTCACCACCTGCCACGGTACAACCCTTCCCGCAGGAAGTACGTCCCACCATCGATGGATGAAGCCGATGGGATAAGAGAAGAAGATAAAACAAATTTTTTCATCCATTTTTTTATTTTTTCAGCGTATTTATTCTTTAGAGTTTGCAGAGTTATGAGCGAAATGCCGTTCAAAATCAGAATTGTTTACAAGACAAAATGATGCTTAGTTCAAATCAAAAGATAGGAAATGAAGGAAAGAATACGCTTTTGCTGGATTTTCTTTTCTATAATCTATTGTACATAATTTAATATGCATTTTTATTGTACATATTTCCCATGAAACTATCAAATTCGAACCTCAGACTTTAAGAGAACTACCATAAAATAACACTCAGTTCCATTCATATAATCTCATTACATTGTTTCTACACTATTATTTCGTGCATTCACTAACAAATAGAAAATTCACAAAAATAAGCATTTATTTTCCCCTAAAATACCATATTTTTAAAAAAAATATACATATATATAATAGAAATTACCAATAATGTAATTGTTCTTAACCAAAATTAAATATTTTTAGCTAAAGGATATGGATTATACTTTTAAAATATCAATTTTCAATATTCTTTTGATAATTAACTTGGATTAAACAAAAGAACTCTATTTCTAAGATTAAAAAATGAAAATATTTTGCTATTGTTTCAAGTAATTTTTGTTGTGTTCAATTCTTACTATTAGTTCGCACTCTCCCTATTTATATTTACATATCTTGTAATAGATGTCACTCGATATTAGTAAAGTTTTTTTCAAACATTGATTCATTAATTGAATTTAATAAATATTTAATACTTTAAATAGAGTTTTAGCAGCTTTCAATGAAGATTTAAATCAGCAAGCAGTTTCTCAATCGGTAAAATGCAAAAGTTTCAGTATTTTTCAAGTGAAGGAGAAGAATACATGTTCAATTCTTGCAAAAATCCATATTTTTTGATAAGTTATTTATAATAATTGTATTTATTTAATAAAAAGTAAATGAAATAAAAAAATGGTTTTTTTAACCTTTGTAAGAATTGACTGCATTGTTTTTATATTAAATATTTTTAATGGGAAACTATAGACTAGATACTGATATTTTCAACTAACTATTAACCAATTTATAAGGAAAGTTACTTTTGTTAGATTATGTACCACACTTACACCTACAGTTCACACAAATAAAACCCACATTTGTTAACATGCGAGGCAACCAAATCTTAAGAATGTAATAATAACAATTATCAATAAAATAAATTTCTTATCCAAAATCTATTCTGATCCAAATCTAAAATTTTCATGCGATTTTGATAAATAGGAAATTTTCAGAAAAAGATAAGTTTTGCTATATTTACAATAAGACGAAACGAATACGACTTATTGTAAATTAAAAAATTAAATTATTTTCTATTCTATGAGCTAATTTTTGCTTTGTTTTTAATGGAAAACTATAGACTAAAACGGCGATATTAACTATTAACCAATTTACCAAGGAAGTTAATATTGTTGAATTATTAATATTTTCTATTCCTATTTGTCAGATCGGAAAGAATTTCATCTTTATTTTAATTCACACCTAAATAAAAATGAAACATTATGCTTTGAATAGTATTACTTTTCCTATTTATCAAAATCGCATGAAAATTTCTGAATATTTTATTTTGTGGCAATACTTTCTTCGGTGAATAATGAATCAGTTTCTAATATGCACTACATTATAGAGTGCCGCTGTAACAATAGGCATAGACATTATTGAGCAGAGCAAATGTAATATTCAGTAGATTCAGTAGAGTAAAAAATTCTGTTTACATATTTATTTCCATGAAAAGCGGGGAATATATTTTATATGGAACAGAAGAAAATCTTCCAGTTTTCTGAAGCAGAAAGTGTTGCCGAATGTAAAGACCCAAATAAAAGAAACGCATTAGTTTAGAAGAACAAAATCTGAAAAGATTTCGAATATGGGTTATGCATTCCGCACAGATATCTCAATATCTATAGCATGTATTTTTATTCCATCAAAACACATTTATTTGTTTTATTTCTTATATTAGTTTATACGTAAATATACATTATAAATGTGGGTATAGAGTAAAAGAATTCATAAAAATTAAACATAAAACCTTCTTAAGAAAAGTAGTTAATGATGGTGAGGTATTTTAATATTATCATATATGAAATATAGATAAAGCATTAGAATAGTCAAAAAGTGAGAGTTCAGGATTTTGAGAAATTTCAGCTTTGGGGATCTTCCTGAATTTCGAAAAATATATTTTCGGTATTACATATGTCTGTCTGGGAGCAAGGTAACTCAAAATACGCTCTAAACTGTAAAGAAGTTGCTGATTCTTCTAGAGCCGAACTCGCAATCTGGACGTTTGTAGACGAGTGACAGATTCGTTGGGCCAAAAGTGACACTTCGGTCCGAGGGGTGTTATCCAGCTTAAAAACCTTTCATCACATACTCTTCCACCGGTAAGTCGGTGGTTAGACGAACCATACAATTGAGCCAAGCTTATGACGAGCGTATGCGAGTATTGGTAAGGATGTTAGCTGATGTATTTAATCCGCCTAGCGACTTTTTCTGCCGATAGAGGGCTTCACAACAGCTGTACGAAGGTTGCTTATTCAAGGTCACTGATCACGTCCGAGTCACCATTATAGCAGATGCGGATTGCCCTAGGTCCGAACTCGCAATTTGAGGGTTTATAGCTCAGTAACATATTTGTTGGCCAAATTGAAACTTCACCAAATTTACATGCCAATAATTGACACTTCGTTCTTAGGGAGGTCATCTGGCTTATAAAGCTTTCACCACAACTGTTTGGCTAAAATTACGACCAAATGTGTACATTTCAAACGAATTTTGACCCTTCAAAAGAAGTTTATCTGTCTAGATGCCGAGTAAAAGTAAATTGAATACTTTTAAAATATAAAAAGCAAATGCAAATGTAATTTAGAATATGAGTTTATCATCTGAAGTATATTTATGTGCCCAGTTCTTAACCAAATCTATCAAATCGTTGATCGTTACCAAATCTATCAATCGTTTTTATTTACATATGGGTATTCACAATAACTCATAAATACAAAATTTTAAAGCAATGTAAAACGATATTAATTTTAATAACTACTATCTCAGTTTCAGTGTTAATAAGCTACTAAGAAAGGATATTCAAAATATATATTATCTCGAACGAAGATACTAGATAAATGAGAAATATCTATATTAACCCTTCAAGCGGCTGGAACGTAGAAAGTCGCTCCAAGGTGTCTCTTGAAAACCGGCAGGAACGTAGAAATCCTCTCCAACGTGTCGCTTTAAAACCGCCAGGAACGTAGAAAGTCTCCTTCCGCAAATATCTCTTAACACGGCTTCCCCGTAGAAAGTCGCCATTGCTTTCCCCCCGTAAGTGTAATAAACGAGGTGGGAGATCGGCTTGTTAGAGCTCATTTTCTGGTTTCCGCTGGCTGTTAGAATGCGGGTGGTCCCTCCAATTAGGGGAATAGGAAATCCCCCCAGAGAATAGGACTTCACTTTCTTGTAAGAATTCGCGATAACAGGACCGATTGGTGATTTGAGCTGTATACTTCATTCTTTCTTTCAATATTTCATTTCGAATCCAAGAGAAAATTATTATACTTATTACAGATAGGGAAACTCTCATATTTACATGCCATAATTATGTATAATAGTTTATTAAAAAAAAGCGAGTTTTCAAAAGCGGGTTTGAATTTTCTGTATTTGTCTAATGAAATATTAAAAAATCACGTTTGAACTGTTAATAATACTTTTATTAATTAAAAAAAACCTTATATATTTATTTATAAAAAAACCTTATCAATTTATTTTCATCCCAATTAATAAGCGACAAAAATATTTATAAATAAATGTCATTGTAACTATTGCTTAAACTTTGTATGTAGAATTTGGGCAAGCATTTAATACTCAAGGGAAGACAAATTTGAAAATTTTTGGATATAATTATTTATTTATTGTTGACTTTTTAAACTTAACTTTAGTAAAAATGTTGTTAATTCTTTTTATAAACGCTTTTATTTAATGTATCTAGATAACTATAGTTCTTTTTTTTAATGTTTAATATTATTTTTTATTTTACTAAGTTAATGCATGCGTTATTTACTACTTTTGCGAAAATCATATTTTTCTTTCTTTTCGGGAGGAGGGGGGCAGATGAAAAAAAAAACTGTTTCTTTTATAAATATAAAAAATATTTTTTTGGAAATTATATATATTTATAATATAAAGAAAATAATAAAAAAAGAAAAGAAATATTTTTATTTTTATAAAAAACTATAAATATAAAAACATTTTTTAACTATGTATTTCAAATATACATTTCTATTATAAATATATATGTGAAATCTCTATAAAAAATCAAACCAAATTCATATGAGAGGAAGTTTTGTGTCTTGTGATGGACTACTAAAAGCATAAATGAAAAAAAAATACATAGAAATAATACGGATTATTAAAAGAGTTTAGTATATGAAAGAAATATATATATATATCTTTACATATAATAAAGCACAATGTGTGTGTGTGTGTGTGTTCGCGCTGTACAAGACAGACCGTTTGACCAACAGCTACCAAATGTGGTACATGTATACCTAGGGTGCCGGGAATGTGCACGTCAGAGCCCCTTTTTTTATTTTTAAATAAAATTTTAATTAACTAAAAAAAAAGCCAAATTTTTAAGTTTTTTCGCTATAGCGTCCGAAAATATTACAGTACAAAATTGACTTTTGCATCAAGTTAAAGCTAAAAAAATTAGCTTTACAATGATACTGATGCTTTGATCTATAAATTAAAACTCTATTTTTAATGAATTTTTAAACATTCAATTTAATCGTTTTTTTCAACAATTTATTTCACATAAAATAAAAAAAAAATTTCTTTTCGAGGATATAAAATAAATCAGCTTATAATAATATGCTGCCTATAGATTTCAGAAGTTCTGATTAAAAAAATAAGTTAATTACTACCAAAAATAAAACAGAAAAATATAATTTTCATCACGTGATTATATGAAATGAAATAAATAGGAAATGTGATATTTTTTAAACAATAAATGCAAGAAAAAAAATTTCTTGATCGTTTGCAATATCAAAATTATTAATTCAATTAAAGAATTAAAATGAATAAAAATACATAATAAAAATATATTATAAAAGTGTGACAGTTAAAACAGAAAAAGAATTTTTAAAAAACCACCAAATGATAATCTTCTGAGAGCGAGATTATTTATTAAAAAGTAAGAAATCTTAAACGAACTCGAATATGACGTCATTTCAAAGAAACGACGAACAAAAAGCAATTGATAATAAGTAGAAATAAAATATGTTTGCATTCGTGATTTTTTTTAAATTTTTCAAACAAGAAGACATGTTTTGAATTGTTACTTTTACTTATGTGAAGGAGATATATTGTGCAAATCAAAGAATTAGCCTTCGTGATTGTAAATTATCTCCACATTTCAATGAATCATGCGAAATAAAAATGCATCTGCTTTCAACGTTAAGCATACGCAATATTAAAGCTATACTGGTAAAACCAGGACAGTTATTTGAAAACGCATCTTCTTTCAAACAAGTATACGTAAAAATCAATAATGCAAAATTTATAAAATCAGATAAAAATATTATTTACCCGTATATTTCGGAGATATCAAAATTTTCTAACCAAAACAATATCATGTTCTCAGGTGAGAAAAAATAAATCAACTATCATTCCAAATTAAACATATAAAAATGTCATTTTAGGCACGTTTCTGCATAAAATGAAACAAATATGAAACATGGTATTTTTGGGAAATAAATGCATGGAAACGTTTTCTGTGATATTTTACTATACATATATTACTAATCCAATTAAACAGTTTTATTTAAGGAAAATATGGCTTAACATCTACAAGGTATCTTCTGTAATCGGAGCCCAACAGCTAATTTCTTAATTTTTTGGGAGAGACATACATCTCTTAACAAATGCTCTAAGTGAAATATAAAATTAGTAGATTGAGAGAAGAAATGGTGATGAATTAGGACTTTTAAATTTTTACATATACCATCTGCTATGTGAATCATATTTAACAAAATATTCTACAGACAATAAGTCCTCCTTAAAATAAAAAAAAGTGGCACTCCAATCAACTAAATCAATTATCCAAGCTGATCGATCTATGCAAATTTCAATATAACTATTCGATAAAAATTGGCGATTTCAGATCACTTTATTAAGATCTTAAAGAAGCCAATCATGGTTACTCTAGAATAATTGGCCTAGAATATGAAAATGATGATTGTTCTAAATTTGCAAGAATTGATAAAGAAGATAGGTACTGAATAAATCAGTCAAATTTGAAGAAGATAGAAATGTTTATTTATTTACGGAGAAGTTGAAATATTAAGAATATTTTACAGAATATGAATCTATAAGACCAAAGGAATTGAAACCATAATTTTTTTAAATATATTTATAAACCAAAAAATATGTATTATTATTATTGAGATCATTTATATACATCTAAAAATAAAATTAAAAACTGAATGTTTCATTTAATTTGGGAAATTTTTGCTGAACAATTCTTTGAGATATTATAAATTATAAAAAAATTATAACTTTTCAATTTCTGTAGTGAACATAAAACATCAACTACTCTGCTCTCAATTCTTAGTTTTATTTAATGAGATCCTTAGATTGAGTAAAGAGATCTTTATATTAATGGAAGCTTCATTTCCATTTTAATTTAAAACTGAATTTTGCGTGCACTGATAGAAAATCAGAGAGAGACGCGGAGTTCAAAGATAGGACAGATTAAGGCCTATATAATAGTGCAAGTGAATCATATGGCTATCGAAATGTAGAGCTTAAAAATATTTTGCTGAAAAACTTATTATGAGACTAAGTTAAAATTCATCGAACCCTTTTGTCCGAATAAATATTGACGAATCGGCTGGTCGCCAAATGCGGCTAGTTTATAATAAATGGAAAATTATTATATAAACATTTATTTGTATTCAACAAAATTCGATTATTGAATTTCATATTGCTTTGAATAATGAAATGAGTAAATGTCCAATTATAATTAATAATAATGAATAATATTTATAATAATTAATAATAATTAATAATATTAATAATAATGAATAATATTTATAATAATTAATAATATTAATAATAATGAATAATATTAATACTTAATAATATTAATAATAATTAATAATATTAATAATAAGTAATAATATTAATAATAATTAATAATATTAATAATAATTAATAATATTAATAATAATTAATAATAATTAATAATATTAATAATAATTAATAATGAATAAATATCCAATTACAATTAATACTTTGCATTAAAACAAAGTTAGTCTTAGATATTAATGAAATTAAACAAATGCAATAAAGGCTGAATTACATACATTCTATTTAAACCTATTACAAGGCTGCGAATTCAGAACTTAATAATGAGTACTGATTTACATGCATACTTAAAAATTAAAGTAAAAAAATGCCATTACAAATTAAAAATTAAAAATAACAGTGTTTTTATATATCTGTAACATTGCTGCTGATAATCAGTACCATATAAATATTTTAAAATGTCGTCTAGAAGAAATTTTAAGCCTAATAAAATAACAAGAAAGATGTGCTTAAAATAGATCTTATACTATAGTACCATGTTTCAGCAGATTTGGGCATTATTCCTTGCCGTAAAAGGAAACCAAAAAGTAGATGTAGTTTTTTTTATATCTGTATTTTTCCAATTTAATACTTTCAAGGATGTTGCCAAATTGGATTTGTTGAAAAAGGCTTCAACACATTTATTTGCTTCTTCCATAATGTAATTTATCACTGTGTTACGAAAAAAAATTCTGAAAAACATCATCGAATCATCTAAATCCCAAGGGAAATTTTTTACCCATGCACTGATACTAAGAGTCGAAGTAAATTGAAAATTTGGAGGAGCATTGGAAGGTGCTTGCAAGTCAATAGGAGATCTACAGCGAGCTGCATTTAAAGTATCATCATCAGATTCACTTTCCGATTTAGAGTATTAATCTTCAGAAGATAAAATTAATTCATCACAGTCAGAATCGTTAGAATTTAAATCCATAAGCTCAACAATTTTCGCATAAATATAATGTTAATTAAATTTAGTGCAAGAAATCAATAGTAAATTTCAGTAATATAATAAAAAAGCTTGATGATATATATTTCATAAAGGTAATCAACACTTATTTAATTAAAAAATATTCGTAAGGTCAACTCAAGTTCCCTAAGCAGTGCACTTCACTCGAGTTTCTAGACCTTTCAAAAAGAAAATTATAGCCAGGAAAAATTAATAACCTTTGGTATTAAAATCTAAAAATAAGAATCCTATTGAATGATTACATAAGTCAAACTGTTATTAAAATACCAATGAGAAATTAGAATTTGACCATGTGACCAATATGAAAGCAGAGGCAAATAAAAGTGATAACGGATTTATTTAGAGATCCCTTTGCCCTTATGTGAAAGACCTTTTAATCATGCCAGAACATGGTATTATTTTTGGGATGAGGTTTTTGGCATCAACAAAAATCTGTAAGCGAAAAATAAATATTTTATTATCTGCACGATTGATGTAAAATATATTTCAATTAGATAAATTAATACACAAATTTCCAATTAGTTAATTAATTTTTTTTAGAGTTACAACGGAAAATTTTTAATTAAAATTTTTAACATGCTTTAAGAATTAATAATTTACGAAAATATTAGCTTTTAAATTTTTAAAAGATATTTGTGAATATTATTTTTGCTTTGATAAAAAAATAATTACAAATTATAAGAAGATTTTAACATCAAGAGAACTCCGATGATGCATCTATGACTAGACCACCAATTACTTGCTGCTTTACCACAGCAACATGATTCCCAAACCCAGATTTTACCAATTAATTCTATTATAAAAAATTCACGATCCTCTGTATTTAACTTTATATATAAATTAATTATGATTTAGCACAATATTCAAATTTTTGTATTGCCATTTTTAAGCCACTTTTCTCCCATCTGAGTTTTATGACTGGAAGAAAAGATCACTTAAATGAAAAACGCTGATCATCCTTCACAAATTGGCAAAACTATTATAGATTCATTAATATCTATAATTTTTGTTTGTTTTAATTAATGGACTAAAATGTGTAGCAATTATTTTTTATTATTTCAATGAACTAAAAACCTAATTTTTCACTCACGGTTTTTAAACGTTGCTGAAGTTATGATTACGTACTCTAAAGTGTTTTTTATTATTATTTTATAGAGCATCCATCTTTTGAAATTCACATGCAGAGAAATATTGTAAATGAAATTTTTTAAATTATCCAAGCACGATGAATATGGAAGAAACGTTCTGAAAGGGGTAATTTTTAATTGGTCGATACTTGCAGCTGTCTCCTTTTTATCTACAAGATTTCACAATTTATGAAGTTTCACAAAAATTCATAATGTTGTAATTTAATAAAGTGGATACATTTGAAATTTTGAATCCATTGCGTAAGTTAAATGAAGAAAAGGTTTTTAGCAATATTTGTTGGCAGAGAAATGCATGGATTTATGAAAATATTACTGTGCAAACTGTGAGTAATTTTTACAAATAATTGGGAGAAGTTTAAGAATGATATAATAAATTGACATTCAAAATATTCACCTACTAAAAATAAGAATGAAATGATAATTTTTAAACGATATAAGCCATTTTCACAAATGGATGCTTTATTATTTTTTCTTATTTCAATATTAAAATTAACTTTAAAAACTTATTATCTCAACTTACATCTTAATTATTTCAAAATAAGATAATAAGTCAAAAATATCCAAATTAATAATATTTTAATAAACATATTATTATTAAAATATTTACTTCCTATACATTGACAAAAAATTGTTTTATTTTAAAAAAATGAAAAAAAAAATTTCCACATTTTTATTTTAAAATTTTTGATAACAGCTATATATTTTCAAAAATGAACGTAGTATTTTTAATATTAAGTATTAAAAAATATTAATAAGTTTTTTATATTCTATTTTAATCAGTGTACCATATATATCCTTTTATTTTAATTTCCAATGCTAAATATGCCAGCAAAATGCTTAAAACTAAATATCGGGAAAAACTAAGTAAGATTCTCTGAGTGTAGGCAAAAAGAAAGTATTATGTTCGTAATGCAATTTGATGAATAATAATTCCTCTAAATAATTCATTAAACATTTTTTTCAATTTTTTACACAAATTTATAAAATCATATTGCTGGATTTTTTAAATTTATTTTTCAACAAATTATATTTTCTGAAAACATTACAAATTAAAAGAGAAGATCTTAGTTCTCAGAGCGAAAACCAAATTCTTATCTAAAAAACCGCCCGGTAATTGTCGTGCTTCGACAGATTTACGACTCAAATTGTCACTCTGTTCCCTGGGACACACGATTCCTCGTATTTCGGGTGGTATTATTGTTAAAAAGCGGAGTAGATTACTCCCCGCTGTTACTGCTCGGGGGAAAGCAAAACACACCATGCCGGTTTAGGAACGTCCTGACAATTTCTTCTCTTGTAAATTGTGTTCAACCTTTATTTTGACCGCTGCCGTTTTAAGAACATACTTGCGCTAGACAGCCGACGCTCGATGGGTTAATAATTTTATTCGCATGGAGGTGTATGGGGTCTTCTCTGAAGCGTATAAAATACTTATGAAAATGATTCATGTATAAAGAATAAAATAATCTATTATGTGCTTATGCTATGCTAATTATTTCACTTTTATGGCAATAGGATTAGCCACGTTAAAATTTGGTAATAAAAATTTAAATGCAATAATTAGATGACTTTTTTTTCAAAAAATAGAAACTCCTTCAGTGTTTGTATTTATCCATGACTCCTAGAGAGGCATAAATAATTACACCAATGCACGTTTTTAGAAAGTCATTCAAAATAACTATAGAAGCTCAGAAACGTAAATATTGCTCGTTATTTACATTTTTTCCTTTTTTAGAAACCTTTTTATCTGATTGTTTTAATGAAATGTCAAAATCAATTAAATTTTTTTCCATTCGTATTATGAAACGTCAAAAGAAGAATTTTTATACAGAAGAGTATTAATTGATTAGATCCATCAAAGTAAGTTATATTCAGAATTTAAAAATCCAATAAACAGGCTCATCAGAAGCAAAAGGTTTGTGAAATATTATTTGCAGTTAGAGCAATATATCAAAGTCATAATTTATCAGAAAGGAAAGTTTATCTATCAAAATTTCTGCTGAAAAAAAAGTTGCAATGTTGGCGTTTTTTTTTTTTTTTTTTTTTTTTTTTTTTTTTTGCTATTAGACATTTTTTTTTATGATTTGACATTTCTGGTACTGAAATAATATTCCTTATTAAAAGTGGCTTGTATAATATTCACCATGATAAATGGCTGGCTTGAATAATATTCATCATTATAAATGGGCATAGTCATTGACATTCACAAGTGGAATAAAAAAAATGGTTATCCATTCGTCACTGGTTTTCGAACCAAAATTAGAAATATAACCAATCGGGTTAAGGACTACAACTTTGAAAGGACGATATTTGTGGATACACATTGTAAGAAATTGCCTTTATTTACAGTCTTAGCATAATTTACTTAAGGACAACGAGAATAGTACTTTTCGAAAATTGTACTGAGGTTCGAGGTTGTATGTAGAAGATAAGGGATTACTGTGTCTCCAAATTGTGTGATTACTCTGAATATACCTTATTGCCAAAATATAGATATCTCCTCTTTTCACCTTTTATCTCACACATTTCAGAAGTAAAAATGCCACCAGATGCAGGCGTAAAAATGTGGGTGGTTTTTGCATCCGAGAATGAAGAGTATGAAAGTAGAATTATGTTGATCACTTAAGGCAAACACTCGCAGAATGACAGGATAGTGTGCGGATGAATACTGCAATAAGATTATTTCAAAGGAAAGTCTAATTATTTTCAAGTATGAGCTCTGTATTAATCAGAAATTAAATTATTTTCTTTTCATGAATGACGACACATAAAATCACTTAGAATCACCAGCAAGACCATCCGATCAGAATCTAATCTAAGCATATACAATGTTCTAAAAGAACGAATTGTTATTTGATCGTAGTATCCTCTGAAAAAATAGCGTCATGAAATATTTTTTTTAACATTTATTGATAAACTGGTAATTTTTACGCAATTCCGATATTGAATCGTTTATCCTTCCCACAAATCACACAGTCGTTTAATATTGTATAAAATTTAAAAATAAAAACAGTTTGTAGAGTTTTTTTTTCTTCAAAATGTTAAGTTTCATGAATATTCCTTTTTTCATTGTTAAAGAGCGTGTTTAATCTATAAAATTGTAAAAAATAATTTATCTCATTTCAATTGTTTAGTACCAAATGTTCATAGAACAATGACGATGTGTTTTATCTACAATGATATAGTTTGCAGAAAATTAATGTATTGAACTAGAATAAATTAATGAAATGTCTTATCAATATATGTGGTGTTTTATGTAAGGTACAATAAAATTATACACATGAATAATCACTGCTCTTTTGGATGAAATAATGGCCAAATTTGTACATCGAAAGCAACTCAATAACCACAATAATTATTGTTAAGTCTGTTTCTAAACTCTAATGAATAGATTCGAATGCATGCAATATGCTTTAGAAACTGAATACAACCGAGAATAATTACAAACGAAAGTTAGCATTTTGGGGATCATATAAATTTTTTAAAAACTTTAAAAATACATGTTTGCAGACTTATTTATTTGCAATAAATGTTTTCCTTAAAAAGAATTTTAAATGTTTATAGCTATTATAGAAAATTATATTCATCTCTCTTCCCCCTTTCCAACCAAGGCATGGATATTTTTAATATTGTCGCATCTTATTTCTCGTTTACGAAATCAAAAAAATGTTTCTTTTTTTTATTATATAGAAAATATGTCTGCCCTTATTTGTATTAGAATAACAACCCATAAGTTATATTCGATCTATTAAAATACCATACATTTTTTTTATCCTGTTCTCTTAAAAAGCTTCAGAAAATAAAACTTTGCTATACGTTTTCTATTAGTAAAATCTTACTCCCCTCAAGCATTTTTAAGATACAGAAAAATAGAAATTTGTCTTCAGTGAATATATTAACAAGTACTCAATGCTAGCTAAAGAACTAGACAAAAACGCAGGCAACTGAATACTAAGTTCATCCAAATGCATCTATTTTAAAAGCATACCCATTTTAAATCATCCCGAGAATAAAAATTATTTAGACAGTCCCAAGAATTTATTCAGTAAGTCAAGAATACTATAAATAATAGAGTGTGACTTGGAAAATATGGAGTAAGTTTCTAAATGTAAGAGGATATGGAAAAGTGAAAGCAGCATTCAAACATTCCGAGAAGACTGTGCATTTCGACGAATAAAGAAAAATGTAAAAGTTAATATCGTGAATTTGCGTGAGCTGGGAAGTTATAAAAAACAAAAATTAATTCATATCCGAAATCCTTTCTCCAAATAAATAACGATAGGACATTTACAAAAAAAAAAAATACGTGGGTGCTTTTAATTTTTTTTTTTCTAAATTGATACTTTTATTTTGGTATGTTTCAATTATTACTTTTTATTTTTATGCATGCTTATTTGAAAAATATTAGTTAGTGATATTTTATATAAGATCTAATCAGTATAACCCATAAAATTATTTGAATTAATAGTAATACTGAAACCAAAAGCAATTTCTTTATAAATTTCTATGAGCTGGGAAGTTATAAAAAACAAAAATTAATTCATTTCAGAAATTTTTCACGCAATAAACTACGATAGAACAGTTATAAAAAAATACGTCAGTACTTTTGAAGATTTATTTCTTCTTCTAAATAAATACTTTTATTTTGGTACGTTACAAATATTTCTATCTATTTTTATACGTACATTATTTTAAAAATAATAGTTAATGATATTTTATGAAAGATCCAATTATTATAAACCATAAAATTATTTGAATTAATAGTAATATTCAAACTGAACCAAAAGCAATTGCTTCATTAATTTCTATGCTCACATTTATCATCACACCCTCAATATCCATGGTAAAGGCTTTTTATATCTAATTAATGGGAAAGTAAATTTTTGATTATTCTACTATATTCAGCCAATTAATTTAATCTTAAAATCGTTATTTATTATTTGAATCTTACAGGAACTTTTAAGTCGTTTAATTTCATAAGAGCTGAATCAAATTTTACTAAATAATCAATAAACATAAAAAAAGCTTAAATTTTTTGTTAAAAATTATAAAACTCAAACTTTTTAGTAATTTTTTTTTAAAGTTTGTTTCAAAAATTATTGGAATGGCATTCATATCATAGTTCTAGACTTTAGTTCAAAAAAATGAAACACGCACACACACACACACACACACACACACACACACACACACACACACAC
>JAOUZG010027119.1:7004457-7021683 GCA_026289955.1 Argiope argentata
ACACACACACACACACACACACACACACACACACACACACACACACAGGGAGAGAGTCAACCAATAGTAGGAATTGGATAAATTAAAACAATTATTTTTTGAAATTTGAATTATTTTTACGCTTATATGTTCTAAATATGACCCACATAAATTCTGTATTGAAACGTATACATTTTTCCAATCATATTTTGTTACCACCCAATTATATTGAAATCATATCAACCGAATCGATATTGTTTGCCTTCTCTAAAGAATGGAGTTTCATTCTGATAAATTCATTGAATTTTTTAATACTAAATTTAGATTTATATTCAAATGTGTCCAAAGCTTATTTCAGGTTTTGATATTTTTTTTGTTCAAATGATATCTCATTTCTAGCCATGAAAGCGAATAGAATTATAAGCCAGGGAAATCTCGGCACCCCAAAGTGTTAACCAGGCTTCATGCGTAATCGTATTTCCTCACTTAGTTTAATGAGGAGCCACGTAATAGTATACAGTTTCGTGAGATTCATTCTGCAATTTCAGGAATATTATTGAATAGCTTCATATGGAATATAACTTTATTTCGAATTTTAATGAACTTATGTCTCATTCGTTGGATGATCAATTATCATAACTAATTTTAGAAGACTGACGGCAAATTTCCCTAACAAGTATTTTAATATGTTAATTATTTCTCAAAATTTGCATTTGGAAAGAGCTTAGCTAGAAATTTCAGAATCAATCCCATTCGGAACTCTATTTAAATTTCTGATGAACTACGTCGTCCTGTAATAGACGTGCAAAGGCTTCAATTTAAAGGTAGATAAAGAGGTAAAATTTGGCACATCTTAAAGTAGCGCTTAAGAAGCTTTAACATTAATCAATTAAAACTAAACGAAAAAAAATTGTAATAAATTGTTAAGATCAGAACTTTTAGATTTAAAAAAATTCGTTTAATGAAATTTAGTATTTGTAAGGGGAAAAATGTGTATAAAGACTTTCTGATTTCCAAATATATTGGGAGCCGAGATCCTGGCACATGAGTGGCACGTCTTTCTTGTAATCTAGGCATCCTGGGCGCGAACCACGGTTCGAGTATGGTTATCCTTTATCTGTTCTATCGATGTTGTGTTTTAATGTTCCCCTCTGTGAAAAGGGGCTGTGCCAGCAAATGCGATGCATGAGTACCTAAGACATCTCTTGGCACCTTTTATCACTACTAAAAAATAAAAGACGTCCCTCAGCTTAAGATCCCTAAATGAATCAGGGGGCTTGTTAACGGCCAGTGACACAAGAAAAAAAAGTTCTTTGTATAAATTATTTCTGTATGTATGCCATAATATAATGTGTTGTCTATTTCTGTAAGCACCGTGTGAGTTTTGATGGTGCACGGGGATTTCTATATGGTGTGTGTGTGTGTGTGTATTGGGATATTGAATAAATTCTCATGCATAAACGTAAACGTAAGAATTAATGCTTAATTTAAAAAATCTTTAAAAAAACATGTTATTGAAAGTATTTTCCTTTGAAAGCCTCGACTTTGTTGCATCTTTTTGACAACATTTGAATTCCGCTTCAGGAAAACGACAGGACTTTGGAGCTTATACAAGAGTCAACCCAATTTTTGACTTCTTCGTAAGAACCGAAGTACTGCTCAGCCTGGCCAGATATTATTAATCTGAACAAATGGTAGTCGGAAGGGGCTATGTCCAGTGATTACGACGTAGGGAGGGCAAGAACTTATCACTTAAGGTTTTTATGGTTTAGCAACATGTAGTCGAGATTTGATATGCTGCAAAATGATCTTTTCATGTCCTTTCCCGTATACAGCTTGTTTTCCCTTCATTCTTCACGCTTGTTTTCTTCAATCAAGCAATCTTCCGTGATGGTTTCATTTCATTTTAGCAGCTCACATTAAACTATGCCCAGCTGATCTCACCAATTGCAGTCAGAATATTGCAATCATGGATATTTGGCTTTGCTGAATATGTTGATGCATTCATTGCCGGGTTAACCCCGTGATTTTCTACGCTTAGATTTCTTGTAGTGTATCCATTTTTCATAGCCAGTTACGATACCATGCAAAAATCTTTTCCTTTTATTTCGTTGAAGCAGTTGTTCTGATTTGATGTGACGTCATTCGAAGTCTATGTGTTTCAACTCGTACGGAAATCAATGACCCTTTCTTTTGAATCATTCCTAATGCATTCAAAAGTTTTAAAACTATTGTGTTAATAACTTCTAATGATTATGCAAGTTCAGTAGCGTCTGACAGGAGTCTTCATAAAATAAAGCTTCCAATTGTTCGTTTTCAAACTTCATCGGTACATCAGAAAGTTCTTTAATTTCAAGAACAAATATATTATTTTTAAAGCATCTAACCCAACCTGTATAAGTTGTTTCAGACTGATCATAGTAGCCATAAATCTTAACAAGAATTCAGTGAGCTTCAATTGAAATTTTTTTTAATAAAATTCCCCGAAAATATTCCTTTTTTTGGGCAAAAATTTGACTTATTTAGCGCTATTAAAAATAAAGTTGTTTACTTTTCCTAGAAATAACACACACTGTATATCTGGCTTACTTATATACTTGAAAACAGATGCGTCACTATAATGAAATAACGTAATCAGTTCCGATAATGCCATCTTTTAGAAAAAGCCGTAAACTTATTCAACTATCCAATAGTACTAACCGACGTATTTTATCAATGTAATAAAAGAAATAACAAAACATAATTTTTTAGCAGTCACTAATATTTAAAAAGTACTAATGCTGTTAACGTAACAGCAACAAAATTGTAGAAGAAACAATATTTAAACAAAACAACAATTTAGTCCTGGTAATGTGCACCTTATATATATGTTTTGTTTTCTATTCAATAATTTCTAAAATATAGAGACATTTTTGTAACAAAAATTTATTTATTTGAATTAATTAGGAAAAGGGACGAATCAGTCTACAATCATCAATAGTCCACTATTACTAATTTTGCATCAAATGTATTTTTGTATTGTTTCGTATTATATTATTATTGTATGTTTGTATTATATTATCATTGTATTTTTGTAATATTTTGTATTATATTATTATTGTATTATTTTGTATTATATTATTTTTGTATTTTTGTATTATTTTGCATTATATTATTATTGTATGTTTGTATTATATTATCACTGTATTTTTATATTATTTTGTATTATATTTTATTGTATTTTTGTATTATTTTGTATTATATTATTTTTGTATTTTTGTATTATTTTGTATTATATTATTTTTGTATTTTTGTATTATTTTGTATTATATTATTATTGTATTTTTGTATTATTCTGTATTATATTGTTATTGTATTTTTGTATTATTCTGTATCATTTTATTATTAATTTTTGTATTATTAGTATATAAATTCGCATTATATAAATTTTTGTTTATATTTTTTGCATTTAATTGATTGCCATCTCTTTAAAACTTCAACATGTTTTACAATTACTACTTTGCAGTACATTATCCAGTTTGTAAAACCCTTTACAGAATTCTTCAATATTAATTTATTCCTTTAAGGGTTTCACAATTATCTCCACTCCATTTAAAATTCTTTGATCGCCAAGATGTATCATCAATGATTAACTTCATAACAAACTTATCGAAAGTTTCACGAGAAATTCAAAAACAAAACTTTGTGATAATATCCAAACTGAAGTCCACGTATTCGCCAATTATTAACACTAGAGATTCATTAATTTTCATTAATTACTTCATTATCTTTACTTGAAGATTTCAAGCTCTAGGTCCATCACTAAATTTCAATTTAAAATAGTTCTTTTTTTTTTGTTTACATAAGTTGTCGTTCTTCTTAATATTTTCATATAGTTAAGTTATTTATATGATTGACGCATATATAGTTATCGCAAGCTTTTAGAAGCACAAATTCAGTACCAAAAAATTCTAACGATTTTATTATCTTTTCCGAATTAACACCTTTTTCTTTCTAGCTATTTCCTTGTAGATCCTTTCATTGTCTGTGTTATATAGTGATTCCATATAAAATGGGTGCACTTGCATTTAAGGATATAATTTAGTAACAGAAACCCTTCGATTAGCGAAGCAATCCAAGTGCCATATTTGCAAATTATTACAAAAGAGAAAGGAAAGTACTTCTGTTAATTCAGCAAAATCTATTTTATGGAGTTTTCTTTTAACTATAACCATAAAATTTTTATTTCTATACATTTTTATAGTGTTCGCTTGTTAATTTTTGTTCAAAAGTTAATAGAATTTTTTGCGTAATCGTATAAGAAACAAAGGTTAATTAATTGTTAAAATATCTCATTAAAATTTCACAAGAAAATTCACAAGAAAATTATTTCATAAGAAAAATCAATTCATGGTCTCGATAAACTATTTCAGAGATGATTTTACGTGCAATTTCATGATTTTTCTTTGCATATCGCATGTGTGATAAGTATGACAAAATCTGGGGGAAGAACAGCAACGATGTTTTTATAACATTATGTATGCAGATCCAAATATGGTATGTTCTTGATCTCAAAATGTGCTTGCCTTTTTTTTTTTTTTGCCAAAACTTCTCATGAGCGAGTTAATAAAGCAGGAGAAGCTGAGTTTCGCAACTAACGGCACTTCCATCCTTCGAAATATTCCCCAATACTGTTAACACAACGTTCCCCAAGCCTACGGGGATCACGGCAGGAGTTGGATAATGCCCGACATGGGAATTTGTTTCAGCTTTCTTTTAGAACCAGCCAAAATATCCTCGGCAATCTCATCTCGGAGGAATTTTAGTATTCTTTGTGCCTTAAAAAGAAGAGAGAAAAAATTATCCGATTGATGTTGGGATAATACGGGAAACTTGGATTTTCTATAGTCCTCTGTTTTGAAAGAAATCTGCTTATTTTTAATATCCACGTGAAAGCCTCTCTCGACATCTTATCCAAAATGAACCACATATTTGAAAAGAATAAAACTGTCTTCTTTGATAAAAAAACTGAAAAGTATTTTTTAAAGATTAAGTAAAAGGGCTATTCTAGAGAAATAGAAATTCTATTTCATGAACGACATGAATGTGATCTAGTGATTCGAGGGGTGCATTACAGAAGTTTGTGTCATATATATTTTAAAACCTCACTGACACCTAAACAAATTTAATATAAAAAATAAATCTGATTAAGTTTAAATAAGATTAAAATATAGTGATTTAAAAATTAAGGTAATTTTCAGTTATCTAGGCGCCAGCGAAATATCGCCAAATAAGGTAGAATTCTGCCAAATTTTTTTGTATTTTTTCATTGACACCTGGCAAACGGAAAAGTTCCAAAATTTATACTAATGAAATTAAGATTCAAACTGAAAATAGTTAATATTAAATATTTATTTTAACGTAAAATTAGAAAAGTGAAAACAGATAATATATATTACGTGTCATAATAATCTCAATCTAATAAAATACTCACCTTTAGTTTATCGATGTTATAAATATCTTCAAACAGTGATCATAAGACTTCAAACTTCCTTGTATGTTGTTGTTGAGCCTTTTTAGATCTCACCTAAAATCAAACCAAATAAATCAAATAAATTTTCTTGTGCAATAAATAATAAAAAAAATTATTAATACCAAATTCTAATGTGGAAGCAATTCTATACATCGAATTGCTGTTGAAAGTGCCACTCATAAGCTGTAGTTTAGGCATTCTCAGTGTACTTTTTGGCTGTGTTTAGATATTTGCATTTAAAGCAAAGGTAACGGTTATAAGTTCAATGATACAATAAAATATTTAACTCTCCATATCCGATATCACAAAAAAGCGATTTATTGAGCCTGCCTTCATTTTGGCTATTATTAATAGAGGTTTCATAAAAAAAGCTTATTGTTCTGTCAAAAATTGAGCTTAGACACTCACCATTAATTTCAAACATTTTTATGTAGCCTTAACTAGGCTTTTATTTATTTATTTATTTATTATTATTTTGATCTTTGCCATTGCAGAAGAAAACAATTTTTCTCGTAGTGCGATCATTCACTTTATGTTTAAGACAAAATAGAGAATCTATTCAAAATTATACGAAAATAAATGGTATTGCGATTGCCAGTCTAGGCCTTATCAGGACATTTTTTAGAGGTGCATTTAATGTGTAGAAGTTCAGGCTTTGTTTTAGGTATCGACATTAGCGCAAACATTAATGCAATCTGCACTGATTCAACAACATAATCATCCAGTCTCATCTAAAAACGATTTAGCATGTCAGCCTTACATGTTGGCGATCATCAATAGATGCTCCATTTAAAAAAAATATTATTATCTAAAGTAGTCATTAATGGAGCTCAGATATTCACCATTAATTTTATATATTTTTATGTGTTTTTAAATAGCCTTTTCCTCATTTGTTTAGCTTTTGGCATTGTTTAATCTCAAAGTTTTACCCACAGAGATTACGATTCTGCACATTTTACGTCAGATAAAAAACATAATATAAATCAAAGTTAAACATATTAATGTGCAACTAAACGAGATTGAGATCTTTGAATAACATAATATATTAGTTGCAATGTAAATTTTTTCATTATTAATTCATATTTTTTAATCTGTGCCATAGTGTATTATTTTTATTGCTGAGATAATTTAACATTCCCTTATAATTATTTCAGTGTAATTAGGATTATGAGAAATAATTAACTATTATAATAATTTTCTGAAAATAAACTGTATTCACACCTTTGATAGTCAGTTTTGCCAGATATTTACCTCCTATTCTATGCAATATATATGAATTGAAACATTTATCCAATGTCTGTCTATTCTTATACAAAAAATGTATTATATTATGTATAATTCTGAAATTTTTTAAAAGTTCATATCGGTACTAAATGATATTTTAATAAAATTTATAATTTCTCACATTGGATGCACATGCTGCGTTGAAAAAAGACCCCCGACATTAAAAAGGTGGACGCGAGACTGTTTTTTTCGAAATCCCCCAGTCTTTAAAGCTAAAGACATCTCTCAAAAGAAAAGGAAAGAGTTTTCCCATTGTATATGTCATGTCTGTTCTTGCTGTCTGTTCTTGTATATAAAAATATATTATACATAATTCTGAAATTTTCAAAAAGTTCATATCAGTACTAAATGATATTTTTTAAATAAAATTTAAAATTTCTCACATTGAATGCACATTGTGAGTTGAATAAAGACCCTCAACATTAAAAATGAGGACGAGAGACTTTTTTTTATTTTTTGAAATCCACCAGTTTTCAGGGAGGCTAAAGACATCTCTCAAAAGGAAAAGAAAGAGTCTTCTCATTGTATATGTCATGTCCAGAACCGCTGAGATCGGCCCGATCCAAACTAGCATCCTGACTTCCTGACAAATTGCTTTTATTTTTCCTTGGGGAAAAATCACAACTCACAAAGAAGTCGGATTTCTATCTTCTGTCTGACCGGGAAATATATTTTTTGTCATAAGCTATAACGTAACCTCTTTTATATTTATTTATGGTTAGGCTATTTTCGATATTCAATGCGGAAATAGCTTCTCCAAATTTACTTTTTTATGTCTGTTATTTTATAAAGCAGTTAAAGCATTATTGTATTCCATAAAGAATGAGGATAAGGTTGTGAATTTCAGTTGAATGTTTAGTTTTATGAACTCGCTCATAAATTAATTATTTGGTCCAATAGTTTTATTTTATTTTAAACTAAATTTCTTTCTCACAAATAAAATATTTAAAAAATATATATATAAGGATTAAAATGAAACCTGATATGCATATTTCAATGTATCATGTCGGAACATCATTTCTTGAACGGCCAAGCACCACGTGCTCGTTGAAGTTAAATTATATTTTTATTCATTTTAATTCTTTCATTGAATGAGTCACTTTAGAACTGCAAATTATCCAAAAACTTTTGTCTCGCATTGATTGTTTACAAACTATCACACTTCCTATTTATTTCATTTCATATAATAGTCGTCATTAAATTATTTTTTAAATCAGAGCTTTTGTAAATATGTTGGCATCACGTTAGTAAAAGCTGATTTTTTGAGAAGCTCGTGCAGATAATAAAATTTCAATTTTTCGCCTACAGATTGTTTTATTTTTCACCTATGGATTTTTGTTGAAGCCACAAACCTCCTTCCCAAAATAACATCATGTTCTGACATGCTAAAAAATATGGATTTATAATTTTGAGCACAGCAGACAATCTATGCATTAGTTTAAATATTCTTTTTCTTTCAGCATAAAAACGAATTGACCATAATTTTTTTCGTCGAATTTACTTTCAAAATTTATTTGCTCTTTAACTTCTTAATTAAACAATACGTGCAATTAAAATTCTTAGATATAAAATGTTTACAAATGACAAAATAAAAGTTCTATGGTTTACAAATTTCATGTTAAATTACTAAATGTTAATTCCTTCATGGATATCTATTTTAATCGAAAACGGAGTAAAAATTAGAATAATTTAAAGCAAATTAAATCTTCCGATCAAAGTCACTGTAAATATTATAAATATATTCATTCAACTCCTATTTACAGACGTTCATCCTCGGACATAACACTTCTACATAAATATATTTGTCGGATAATAGTCTCCTTCAATTTAGCTCATAAAAATTAATTGATCATGATTTTTTTCGTTGAATTTTCTTTCAAATTTTATTTGCACATTTACTGCCTAATCAAACAATACTTGCAACTAAAATTAATATATAAAATGCTTGCAAATTGCAAAATAAAATGCATATTGTTTTCAAATTACATATTAAATTACTGAATGTTAATGACTTCATACATATCTATTTAAATCAAAAACCGAGTGAAAATTAGAATAAATTAAAACAATTTGAATTTTCAGATCAGAATCACTGTAAATATTATTAAAATATTCATGCTACCCTTGTTTACAGAAGCTCTGATTGAGACATTGCTACGATACATAATATTTTTTAGATGAAAGTTTCCCTCAATTTGGTTTATAATGATGCTAAATTAGACTATTTAATAAGCTGTTTACAGAAAATGTTTGCGTTAAAATGTAGACTATATTAAAATTAGCCTTCAAGGGTCTTTTTGTTCGTTAGAAAGTACGGATTATACAAATGGAACTGTAATATCTTGAAAATTACTTAAAATTTGGCTCTCTTTTTTCATTATTACTTGCAATTTAGAGAGACTTACTGTTCGGGTTTGGTTCACTGGGCGTTAGGTCAACTCCTGGTTAAAGCAAGTTCATCCACAGATTAGTAAACAATACGGCCTGTCATTCTAATGGCACAATTAAATGGAAAAATTTCGTCTTGAGTTTATAGAATCGTCTTCCATTACGGTAAATATTTTGTGAACACATACATTACTACCAAAAGAAAAAGGAACCAATGAATTGTAATGGTCGTTCTTATCTGTTTTTTGTATTATAAAACAGAACAGTATCTTATACCCCCGTATCCATAACCATTATAGTCACTGAACAAATTGATGAGCATGTCAAGGAAGTTTAAAAATTACATAAAAATCCAGAAAATTTACAGTAGACAAAAAAAAAACTTTACAGAATTTACAAACGCTATGCCAATAATATGAAACCGTTTGCAATGATTTTCTGCATTAAAAAATTATCAGTAGAAAAATATCTGGTGTAATAATATGCAGAAAGATATTATGTAGGAAATAAATAATGTAAAAAATAAAGTCAATTGTTATTTAGGTAAACAAAGAAAATTTTATTTTAATATGTTTTTAAATAATTACAATTAAAATAAATAATTTAACAAATAACTAGTGATTTTTGTTAAAATTGCAGTCTTGTTCTTCAACTTCACGTAAAAAATACTAAAATCCTTGCTTTTTACCGATTGAGCTGCTCCAGCCTGTTGGTTTCAATTTTCATTACAAACTACTAAAAGTCTATTTAAAGTTTTAAAAATAAATTAAATTAAATTAACTAATTAGTTTATGAAAAAAATGCATAACATCAAACGTCTTCAAGTTAAAAAAATGTATTTGAGCTTGAACAGATGAATAAAAGTTATTTTATTAATGATTAAAAATTTGAACTCAATTTTTATATATAGGGAGATTGTGAACTAATTGTGGGAATTGGAAAAAAACTCACTAGTTTATTATAATTATGTTATCATTATAATATTTTTTCTTACATAAAAAATGAGGATGCAATTAAAAAGTCGGTATATGGCTTTAAAGATAATCTCTATGTGTAAAATATGTGTGAACATATACGTATAAAAAGAAACTGTGGGTTCCTCCCGTAGAGTTTGTGTGTATGACACTAGATGTTAAAAGCTAAGAAGGCCAGAAATGATCTCTATTTTCAATAGAAAAGGCGGTAGATAAATGAAGACTATTGATCACTGAGGCTGGAAACCATCGAAGCGCACATCGAGACTTGTTTTGCCACATAGAATCGTTAACGATGTGCTACATACGTCAGTGTGCAATTGTCACAGTAACAAAAACGATGTCCCCGACACATCGACTGATATTGTTTAACGGGGAAAAGATTAGGCAGATCTTTTTCCGATCTCCGTAAGGTCTCTGATATTTTGTATGGTGCCACTCCGAGATCTAGCTAATAACACCGAAACAAATGCAATGTCCCCAACCAAACAACTGATGTAGTTTACTGGAAAATAATTTTATTTGTCGGCAGTTCTTAAATCAGAAATTAATTCACTTGGAATATGCAAATATTTTTCCGGTTTCGATAAGGTATCTGACATTTTGTGTGTTGTCGCTTCGAGATCAGTGGATTATTTTTGGTATAAGCGCATGTGGATTACTTGCTCCCGTATATGCTGAAAAAGTAAAAACATTCAGGTTTCTTAAAGTACCTTTACTTTCATCGCAAGTTGAAAGTAAAGAATTCCGGATAGTTACTGAGTCCTCATGGAATTAAATGAATCATGGTAATGTAGTATGGAATGAAAACTTAGTACTTAGAAATAGGAAATTTATATTGAATATAAGGATTATATTGTCTGGTAAAGATTAGTGCAATGATTTGGAAGGTCCATTATTATTTCTTTATTTTTAAAATATTATAGGTGATTATCACATCCACCGTAGAAATATAAAATCATTATAAGACGAGAGAAATATTCTCTGCAGATATAGAATATCGCTCGTATTTTAGAATATTAAAATATATTCTGCGCTTCACAACAGTTAATTTTTATTTTTCATTGCAACACATGGACGCAAGATTTGCAGTTTGTAACCTCAATTGTTAATACCACTACATTCCTCGTATTCTATACGAATGTAATATTTAGTTAAAATATAACATAATTTGTTAAAATTGATTTAATATTGAACGTCTACTGAAAAAAAGTGCAGAAATAGTATTGAGCTTCGATTTTGTTGAACATTTTTTGATTCGAAGGTAAAATTCATTGTTGTTACTGTTGTGGTGTGATTAATGGTACTTGCTGTGAGCAAGCCCCAATGAGGACATTTTAAGCCTAAGAAATGCGTCTCTTTTTTTCTTATGTAGCGCCATCTAGGGCCAAGAGTACAAATTAGCTACTCACGCGTCACAACCCTTTTTAGGGGGCGGACTCCATTCATGCAAATTCATTCATACATCTCAGATCGTGATTTGGACCTAGAACAGAGAACGATCACCTCTGACCCAGTACCCCCAGTGATATTACTCTCGACATGGAGGACTTTGAGACCACGAACAGATTTAACGAGCGCCAGCTACCCTTACACTCGGGGAATGTTTTGGCCGTTGATCTTCGAACCCGTAAACTAAAGAGTACGAGTCCAACGCTCTACTAACCAGGCTATCCCAGCTTAGGTAAAACTCATTCATAAAGTATTACAAGTAGGTTGCAATTTTTATATAAAAGGATAAAATATATGTAAATCGCAACTACATATAAAATGAATCTAAGATAATTAATAATAGTAAATTCAAAACAAGCAATAAAAAAACTAAATCATTTCCTATCAATAAGGAAAAACTGTAATTTAGTTCATTTTTATTAAATATTTACCATTAATATAAACAATTTATCAAAAAAGTATTGATTTTTTCCGCAAGAATTGAACTTACATTTTTCACCTTCATGTGAAAATTGCTGAAGTCCTCACATTTTACCGATTGAGTTACTGCCTTTGAGTTTCAATTTCCATCATAAACTGCTAAAACTCTGTTTAAATTATTAGCGATTAATTAATATGACCAATTTATCGTATTTTATCAATGATTGAAAAGGTGAGCAAGATACATATTTATAGGAAAAGTAGGTCTTGAAAAACAATTGAACAGTATTTTCGTGGCGTCATATGTTGATTCAAAACCGAACTGTTCACATAGAAAATATTATAAACTTCCTTAATTTTATTTTAATGAATTAATATTTGAAAAACTATATTAACATCAAGTGTCATCCACTGCAAGTTTTTAAAAATCTTAATTCGACTTCAGTGGATAAATAAAAAATATTTGATTAACGATTGAAAATTTGAACAATATGTATAAATAAATCTATACAGGTATAGTGTGAATTAATAATAGGAAATTGAAGAAAAAAAACATTGGAAAATTGCATTAAAAAACAATGACAGAAAGAAGAAAAAGGGTTAAACAAGGATACTCTCAAAATTAATCAATTCTGCTAAGTATTCATATAAACCACATATCGGTAGTAAGCAAAGAAAGACATAATATTTTACTACTTAATCTCATAACTACCCATCAATTAATAAATTATATCAATAAGAAAAAGGATAATGAATTTCTGTTACTAAAATACATTTATGTATTAGTCGATTTATTTGTAATTTATTCGCGAAGAACGTTGATGAGGTGACACGAGCGTTTTATACTTCTTAGTATAGACACATGGCGCAAATAAAACGCAGCACACATATCTTTCTTGAAATTATCTATTCTAAATCAAATCAAAAACGCAACCATCTTTCTCCCTCCACCACACAAGCTCTTCCATCATCATCTTTACAAAAAGAAAAAACCCTCAACAACATCCTGTGCATTTTCACCAGCATCATTTGTTCCAAACGCTGTATTTGGTACGTGTGTGCATTCGGCCTATGTATGATAAAGAGTATTCGCCATAAACTATATGCAATCCTTCGTTAAGACTGCCAAGCGATAAATTATAGAGATGCATTTTCAACAATTCAATCACCTTGCACAAACATGATCGAAATGAATCGATTTTTTATGCATAAAAAGAGTGATACGGGAATATATGTGTAATTAATATCATGCAAGAAATTTACAATAAAGTATTAAAACGAAAAAGAATGTATTCTACGATCACAAATGGTAAGTTATAATGGGAGAACATATTTACTTTTAAGCCATTATTTGTCTAAATTCATTAACCAGTTTAAACCGATTTGAAATAATCACGAGACTATTATATCGATATCTATCGTGATTATATATATATATATATATATATATATATATATATATATATAATCATAATTTTTTAAAGATGTAATTTTCAATTTTTTCATCTAATAAGCAAGGTTTGGGACCTGGACCGATTTTTAGATGAAATCACACTTATGATGCATTAGTTCTAGACCAATCTTTAAAGCACATCTGTCGTCAAAGAAGCGTACGTAAAATTAATGCGATACTGGTAAAAGCAGGTGAAACAATTCTTTAATCAAAAAATTAACCGATTTAACAGGCCCATAATCTTTATTTTTTACCCTTAAATTTCGGAGACATCAAAACCTCCAAAGCAAAACAACATCATACTTTCTATTATAATAATACTAAATTCTGAACGGTTGTGGCTAATCTCGCCTATTGGTTCCTCAGACGACGTCAAAAGCGTCAAGAATAACAGTTGAATTGTACTAAATCTAAAGGCGTCACCTAAAATAACAATAAATTCAGGAGTTTGTATGAGTATCATAAATTAAAATTGTATTGCATTTATTATGTAAAAAAATCTGTAAATAATACTTTATATAAAATAGTATGCAAGTTGTAACAAATATTAGGTAATATGTTTCATTGATTAAATGACAGTTTCAATGTTTAGTTTAATGTTATTTTATGGCACCATCAATATGACACACCAAGATATATATTATAAACTCTTTCAATCTGACATATCCCAAGCCACATATTTTGGGTTTAAATGATTACGAGCATTTCTCATGTCCATTTATATCTTCCCAGCATCACAAATGCATTTAACAAATCTATTTCATTGTATGGTAGATAAGATACAGTTAGGGCTATCAATTTCCCATTGCAGATTTAAGAATCCTATGTGTCCACGCGCCAATTCAGTGAAAGATTGATGCTCTACAGTTGGGGCCCGTAGGAAACTGAATTTGTAAAAAAGTTTTCACAATGGGAAAGAGAAATAACACCAGATTCCCCTACAATGCTCGACTGTGATGGGACATTCTTTGACCATTAAAGGAGGGATCTACGATTCGAGTCAGCCTTTGAAGTGTCCTATTTTCATGTAAGAATAAAAATTGGTCTATCTCTTGAGAAACTGATGTCATAGATCACTGTCTCGTGCGTTTCGATCCGGAAAATATATCAAAACTAATGCTTTGGCATCTCAGTAGAAGGGAAGGCTTGAAATATATTACCTATGGCTGTATCATTCCGGATAAGGCAGTTTGTATGGAAGAAACAAAGCAAATTATTGGTGGAAAATAATAACAAAAAAACCCCGTTATTTTGTAATTTTTTTTAAAAAAATTGCTTTAGACTTATTTATTAAATAAAATGGAACTGAAGACATAATGTCAAAATAATAATTTTCATGAATTTTAGATAAAAACCAATTTGCTGAAACAATAAGAGTTTTTACAGAAATACTGTTTTTTTATGAAGCATATAAACAAGTGTAAAATGAAGAGAACAATCCACAATATAATTGTTGGGATAACATAGTAATGAAAATTATGCTAGATATTTTTGCATAGTTTCTATTATTAACTTATTGAATGTCGCTCTAAAATCAAATTTTCCTACCTGTCCAACATGTATTTCTCATGATGAGCTAAATATTTTTGAAATATTAATTTTAACTGGCAGGTTAACTTGTATAATCTTGGTAATACATTTATTTAACTGAGAATTACTTCACAGCTTTGAAATTACAGCTTATTTATTTAAATGAAGTTAAATATGTATGTAATTTGTTTTCTATATTATATATTCACGGTTTATATGTTATATATTGCAGATTATTTTTATTTAAATGTTATATATTTCCTGTCTTAATGTCATATATTGTATATTATTTTTTGGAAGGTTTTATATTACATGCTTATATGTTGTATATTTATATTAAATATTTTGTAAGTGATCGCATATTTATATTTTATGTATTGTATATTATATTTTGCTTATATGTTGTATATTTATATTAAATATTTTGTAAGTGATCGCATATTTATAATTTATGTATTGTATATTATATTTTTTGTATGTTATATATTACATGTTTATATGTTGAATATTCTATATTATATTTTATCAAGTCAGAAAAGGATGTTGTTTTGGGGATGAGGTTTTCGGCGTGAACAAAAAACCGTAAGCGAAAGATTAAAATTTTAAACCATAGTCAAAAAGTTGGAATTTTTTTATCTGCATGAGCATCTCAAAATAATCAGCTTTTAATAAAGCGTCAAAATTGCATTTACTAAAGCTCTGATTTAAAAAAAAATAATTTAATGATCACATCAAATAAAATCTAGAAAAAGATAATTTTGAGTACGTGATAATATAAAAGGAAATTAGGTATTTTTTTTAATTCATACAACGAATAAGAATATAAATTAATATGCACGAGCACGTGGTGCTTAACAGTTCAAGAAAAATATTTTCTGACATGATATATTCAAATACGCATAGCAGATTTCATTTTAACATATATTTTTTAATGTCATGTATAGTATTATATATTTCTTCACACTATTTTAGTAAATAAAATAAGATTGAGAGATTGAAAATAATTATAACGAAAATTTGTCCAAGTTATGCATTCCGAATAAACTTTCTATGCTAGTCTTCGGTGATTCCGACGGCGCTAAGAATAAACTCAGTTTCGCTCATAGATGACACAGCGAATAAACTCAGTGACGGTCATAAATGACACTAAATTCAGTGTCGGTCTTAGATGACACTCATCATATTCAAATTTCAATCTGATTACTGTTTATTAAAAAAATGAGTTTTATAAGAAAACTTTTTTGATAAAAGCAATTCTCTTGAAAAAGTTGTTACTGCTAAATGTGTATATATTTCCCCTTAAATTTAAAATCACTTTTAGCATAAGAAATTGTCATCAATAAAAAATAAGAATAAAGACCAGAACTATTTTAATAATTTATCTGAAGAAACAATAGATAGATGTAAACAAATTGTTGTTATTGTTTGTCAATTTTTTCGCTTGAATAATTAATGTATTTTCGTTATGTCCGCTTTGTAGTTTTAATTATTTACGACAGAAGGAAAATATATTATAAGTATTCAAAAAGAAATATTTTCGAAATTCACATTTTTGCAGCATTAGTGAACATATTAAATGGCATTAAAATAATTTGATAAACATATTAAATCTTCATTCGAGCCATGTTAGTAATTGAAATTTCTAAGCTTTTTGTATACATTTGAAATGGCAAGTTAAAAAATTTACAGAATTGAATACTTTTGAAAACGAAATATTCTATTACAAATTTACCTTTTATCTAATTGAAAACAATGGGCTATGTTTTGATGTTCTTCAAACACAAATAATTTTTTCACTGCTGTAAAAAAAATTACATTTAAATTTAATTGATATTAATTATAGCTATAAAAATGTTTTCTCTTTGCAAATTATTTCTTTAATCTAATAAATATAAAAGGAAACAATTTCTATTTTTTTCTGTCATATCGTTTTTTTGAAATTTAACACTGTTTAGATTTTAATGAAATCTGTAAATTCTTAAAATTTATAATTAATAAAAATATTTTTAGTAGGAAATGGATGTTTCTCTTCCAATAAAATATATAATGTGTTTTTTTTTAATTTAAAGAGATGAAAAATTCAATAATTTAAAAAATTAAGAAACTTTTCCTTGTCTTCTTCGACCCAAATTTCGATTGCTTTTACTACTCGAATTTTCGTTAAGACGTATACTATTTTTAAAATTAAGAGAGCAATATATATATATATATATATATATATATATATATATATA
>JAOUZG010027119.1:7028709-7055237 GCA_026289955.1 Argiope argentata
TATATATATATATATAATATATAAATCTATATTAATAAAAATGTAACTCGAAATGCGTTGCTAAGCGCAAAACTAGAGAACGGCTCGACCGATTCGGCTAATTTTTATTTTAATATTTTCGTAAAGACACGAGGATGGTTCTTATGGAGAGAAAAAATGAAAAAACTGCGAGTAAAATAGTTAAAACGACACTTTTCTTATTTTCCCGCCAAAAATCTTCATTTCCTTCCCCCACACCGAGTAAGATAGCAGGAAGTAATAAATTATCATTTGTTTAGAAAGAAATGCGCGAAGTCAGTTGGTTTTCATTTCTAGATAACGGGATGTTTAAAAAAGAAAGATAATAGTTGCTTTTATTATTAGTCTGTATGAATATTTAATCTATGCCTGCTCGAAATAAAGTTTGGGCAGGGAAGAAAAAAAATAAAGCGAAAAAAAGATTTGTAAAAAGAAAAGTAGTGAAGAAAAAAAGGAGAGAAAAAAGAAAAGAAATGAAATGAAGGGTGTGTATGTGTCACCATTATTTCCTTTGTGCGTGGCATTTTCTAAGCTGTTTTTAAACTTTCGCATTTCTTGAAAACCAAATGTGTCTTTATTTGTTTAGTACGTTTACATTTATGAAAATTTGAATCTCATTATTCTATAAAAACATAGAATTGCAGACCTTTCCCTCCACCATTTAAGTAAAATATCAATTCCGGGACAATCTTTGCTCGGATAGAAACAGAAAGATGAATAGTACAATAAGAAGATCATCCGAAGAAAATAATATTTTAAATGAATTATATGATTATCATAGTTTGTTTGGTTTAAAAATATTTTGTGAAAAACCTGTTATGAGACACAGCTACATAAAATATTATATGAAAATTTTAGCATGCATTAATACAGGCGAACCGACTGGTCGCCAAAGGCGGCTAGTATATATATATATATATATATATATATATATATATATATATATATATATATATATATGGGGGAGATTCGTGATTGTTTCAAGCTGTTTTAAATTGGTTAATAACTCAAATTAATTAAGACAAATAATGACGTAAAAATAATAATTTTGCCACATGACGATTTGAAATTTGGGATCGTAGATGTCCTTCTTTTTTTTCATTTTCATTTTTATCTTTTTTAAGTACACAATATAGAGTTATGTATGTAATAATACCTAACTCAAATGCCCTGCACGGCTGTACTGACACATATGCACTCTTTTGTAGGAATTCTCCTTGACTATTTCGAATAAATATAGTTGAAATTCGTTGATGAATCTTTGAATTTCCTCCTTCATTGTCCACGTGTTTATGAGCTAACCTCAAAAAATCGCAGAATAAACGTTTTAAATCACGTGATCTAGGGGGCCACTTTTTAAATTTTTGAAATGTGTCTGCCATACTTTCTTTATTTTAAAGATATTGCTCAACAATAAAAACGCTCTATTTTTGATAATCCTTAACTATCAGCAGTCAAATGGGGTTTTTAATAAGCTTGCTTATCTTATCTCCATGAATGGTGGTAAATTAAAATATTGTTTTAATTTTCGGACAACCTTAATACATTTTTAAAATTCTGTATTACTCTCTTCAATCATGCTAACTGCATACAAAATTAAGCCGGAACAGAAAACTTGAAAAATAAATTCGAGCACGAATCTGACAGAAAAGTGCTGACAGAAAATACTTTTAGTATCATGAAAATGTCTATTTAAAACCGTCACATCATTCCACTAAATGTATCTATGTACATACACAAAAAGAAATATTGTGCCTAAAACATCATTTTTCAACAAGATTTTACATTTTACCATTTTTCACGCCAAATCTCTATATTTCATACAGATTCTGCCTTGGGAGTGTTTCCTTTATAAATTTTTAACCAGTGTATAAATCTACAATTATTCAAAGTAACGGATTCTTCGACAATGTTATTGTCTTTTACGCATTTACCTTATTCATGAGAAAGTATTAACATTAATCTAAATATTGTATCCTGACAACCGAAATAACTTTCTTTGAAAAATTTCGACGAACATTATTTATAAATATTAAATATCCATAACATTAAAAATTAATGTGATATATACGCAACTGGTATTTTCCATCAACTCTATTATAATAAAAGTTTGAAGTAATCTTAGCCTAATATAGAATGAAAATTCATGTAAATATAAAGATAATTTTGAAAAATGAATGTACCTCAAAATAATTAAAGCATGTAATTGCATATTTTCCTATGAACATATTTGTTAGTGAACAAACAAACTAGTGCGTCAGTCTAAAATATTTAAATGTAGAAGTTCAAAAATGTAATTACTTTTCCACTGTTTTGCTATTTTATTTGGTTCAGATTTTTTATGAAAGTCATATTCGAAGGAAATTCTTAGAAATAGAGTTATCGAAACAAAATATGAGTGATCTTCTTGATTTCTAATTATTCAGGAAATTATTCGTTCAATTCCTACTATTATTTTACATTTTCTATAGATGAATATTGTTTAAATTTTTAGTCGTTTTTAAAATACATATTCATTCATCCATTCAAGTTCAAATATTTTTTTAAACTTGTAGACATTTGATGTAATATAACTTGATGACACTTAATGTAATATAACTTGATGACACTTGGTGTAATATAACTTGATGACACTTGATATAATATAACTTGATGACACTTGATGTAAATATATTTTTTTTCAAATATTGACGCATGAATTTATTAGAATTAATTTGAAATGCTATAAATAAATTTTTAACAGTTTAATGAGAATTGAAATCAACGGGCAGTAGCTGAATCGATAAAATACGAGGTTTACAGTATTTTTCACGTGAAGGCGAAGAATGCAAGTTTAATTTTTGCAAAAATCAATAATATTTTAATAACATTTTTATATTAATCGTAATTTTTTTAATGAAAAGTAACTAAACAAAATTTTTCTTTGCTGACCGAAGTAGAGTCTGGCTTAAAGGTTTTGATTTTATATTAAGTATTCATATATTAACACATAAAGGACAGCTCAAGAATTCTCTCGTGTTGTTCTATCGGTTTGTTATTGCTTCATGAATAACAATGCTATGGTGATTTTAGGATGTACAAATTTCTTTAAAATGTTTTTCTTGCGTTCCACGCGTATGTTTTACTGATATATCTGTGATCCTTTATGTTTTAATATATTATAATCTTCGGAATGTAGATTTTTTGTATGAAATTTCAATTTGTAATAAATTGACCACAGTTAAATAAACGTCGGACTGAAATTTTTTTTTTCAACTTCCGCAATGAAGTTATTTAATTCTTAAAAATTAGCAAAGGGATATTTAATTTGAATACGTCTTAAAACTTTTTGCAAGAATTTTTTGTAAGATTAAAGTCATTCTGAAATGTAAGTTCTACCTGTATAATGACAATATAAGGAACCGTAAAATCACCAAAGGACTTATACTTGTTTCTACTTATCTTTGTACGATAAACAAAAATCCAAGAAACTTACTAACTTTAGTTTTAAATGCAACGAGAGTTTTATACAGAGAACTGACATTAATGTTTATTCGATTTAATTACATTAATTAATTGAAATAACTTATGATCAAAATCAGAATTGCCTAAGATAAATAATGTACTACATCAATTTACCGTGGATTCCAGCAAGAATTTTTAGAAATTAAAACAATAGATAACGCAATATAGCTTCTGCCCCATTTATTTTCAATTTATGATATATAAATTATGAAATGCTGCTAATAAAACTAATTCTTTTTTCTACATGAAAATTAAAAGAATATAGGTTAATTATTTTGAAGAAAAGTAATATCCTTTAATAATGGTATAGAAGTATCAGATATATACGAGTTTTTCTTACGTAACATCTCTTCTGTTAATTTTGTAACTAGTAGAACATTCACTCTTTTGCTCTTGTTAAATTATCAAGAACATTTAAGAATTCTCAGAACTAAACTTTAATTATGATAGAAAAATTGTGGGAAAATTTATATTTTAAATTATTTTGGAGTTGTTCCCTTGCTTCTTTTCATCCTTTTAAATCAGTACAACCTATATTTTAGTAATGGATTATATCAGTATACTGTTTGTCCATAAGGAGATCTCTGACCGACAGTCGTCTATGTTTACGGCGGGCGTCATAGAAACAGGTGTCGATAGGGAGGATCTATTTTGAATGGGTGGAATCGGGCGGAAGTCTGGCGAGTTGTTCTTTATCTTGGCGAAAAAGTGAAGCGATAAAAAAAACTATTGCTCATTCGTCTTCTCGCTTTTACCGCAGTTGCTCGTATCTTTATATTTGCTCAGCTTACTTCTTTTATATTTTATTAATATTTTCTTTGGTTAATATTAACTGCATTTCATTATTTAATAATTTTTGTCTCTTGAATTTTGAGATCCTTTAAAATGCCTTTTCGATTTAAGAATGGAGAGACTTTAAAATCACGAGCTCATAAAATTGTGCATAATGCTCAAGAATTTTGCTTGAAACTTGCTGAAAATTCGTATTGGGAAAAAGATGGGGTTTTAGAAGAACTAGTAGATGAACTAGTAATTCAGATTGGAAGCACTGAATCGGATTCCGATTCAGAAGAAACGGAACCTTGTCACAGTGCTTTAGAATTCTTTTAATTGAAAGTACACAACTGTCACACGATCTCTGCTAGTTTTGCACTCTTTTAATAATAATTAATGTGTTTTATAAATAAAAAAGGAGTTTTAAAATTGCTTTTTTTGTTTCATTTCAATTAGTTTAATCATAAGTTATAGAAGATATAGAATTTTATTTAGTTTATTTCCTGAAGCTACGAAATTTATTTGATTCCTTTTTGTTATTTTCTATTTTTTCATTAATATGCTCTTGTTTTCTATTATTCAATATGTCGATAATCAAAAGTTTCCACTTAACATACTTTTGATTATCCTTATTTTTTTTGTTTTGTTAAAAAAATCTTTGAAAATTTTATTTATCTTATAGTTTTTATTTATCTTATTTGATAAAATGTAATTGTTAATTTTGAGTTTCGAAAAATAGCATATATATCAATTATAAATAAATATATTTATTTATTAAAAAAACTTTTTGGAGAGGTTTTAAGCATATTTAACAATGGATATTTTACTTTGTAACAGAATAAAAGCAACCGTTTATAAAAATTATGAAATAATTATGATTATTATGTTATTATTTTTATGTTGAATTAGACAGATTACTTCCCTTTTGCTGCGGATAATTTGATCTTAAGAAGTTACATAAATTTAAAACAAATAAAATAAAAATTAATTTTTTTGTCATGCTGGATTCTACTTATTTTTTCATCTTCTTGTGCAGAAGACATATAAATAATTATTCAGTTTTTCTATTTGATTTACTCTGTTCTTTTTGTACTAATCAGGTAGGAATTTCTGTATTATTCTAACAGGAATAATATATTTTTTCAAAATTCCAAGTACGCAAATGATTTTCAACCTAGTGAATTATTTTTCGAATTTGCTTTCGAAAATTAAAGGCAATATATCAATACCGCCAATTAGGTGCTAAACGCGCCAACGTAAGAAACTTGAATGAATTTCTACCTCTGCGAAATGGACTCTTCCTGCAGTAACCTGTTTCTATAACGACCGCCGTAAACATAGACGACTGTCGGCCAGAGATCTCCTAATGGACAGACAGTAATGCCACAGTAAGGTGACCTTCTGTCATCTAACTTTAGTATCCTGCCATCGTCAGAGTGTGGGATAGTCATACTAGACTCTCCGAACTGCTCCGAAGACACACAAAATTAACCATAATACTAAATGTCCAGCTCGCAGTAACAGCACCACTGACGGGAACTGTGGTTGAGTTTTAAGGATCATTACTGGCCTATTTACAATATTCCAGTAGGAAACACGCCCCGTCATCGATGGGAGGAGCCACCCACACCTATTAGTGTACACTCACGGGGGGGGCGAGAACCAATCACCTTTCTGGAAGCATCTCATCCTCATTTTGAAATGCTCCTGGTGGGTGAGAATGTAGGATAAATAGCGTTCTAACAAGTTTTCTGTCACTTAATCATATTTTTTTTTATAAACTCAATCATTACAAAGAGTCTATATGCACGATATATATTACATGATATTTTCAAACATTAAAAATATCAAAAAACATTGTAAAAATATACATTTTTTTTGCAAATTGGGAAGAGATAGGAGCGTTTTGTAAAGTTCCAACGATAGGTTCTCGGAGGGGGGAGATCTTAGCCTCTTCCAGTCACCATGTTCTGACTCACTAAACTGAATGGCAAAATTTCAAAAACATATATTCATATAGTTACAAATTAAGCCATATATAATATTATATTTTTCAATCATTTACGTTTTTTAATCATAATTATTAAGCTTTACTCACTTTGTGATTGGTAGACGATTCACCTGAACCAAGACTTTTGAGATTCGTTTTGTCAATATTGTTTGAATTGTTTAATGAAAATATTTATTAAGTGGTGGTATATTTTTATACTGCACTAGATAGTGAAAAGGTGGCAAAAAGGTGAAGTGAAGCTTTAATTAGACAAAAACTAGTGCAAAAAATTATTTTTTGTCAATTATTTTGCCCTGCTGCAGCAACACAGATGACTCTAAAGAATTAAACTGAAAATAACTGAATACCTAAGCAAACGTGTGTCAATCCTGCATTGTTTTATAAATAATAATGAGGTCTCTAGCAATATCAGATGAAAAAAAAATGTGAAGAAAAACCCAGAAAGGATCTGCCAATTTGAAAGGAAAAGTTGATCGTCAAGCTGCTAAGTTGGCAGCAAAACGTCAAAAATTAATCCTGCATTTATATATAAACAATAAATTGTTCTCATTGTGAGGTTAGAGTTTGAAATCAGGGCACTTTTCCGTTAGCTGTACACCAGCAAAAAATTGTCAAATAATAAAGAATTCTGCCAAATTTAAGGGGAAAATCACCAAATAATGTAGAATTCAGCCAAATTTCTTTGGCGATTTTTCACTGACGCCTGGTTGACGAAAAAAAGTACGCTGATGAACATATGTATGTTGTTGTCATGGAGCGATAAAGCTTCGAAGTTTGAAAAACTTGATAAATGGAACCGACTAGCTGTGAGTATAGAGTCGGACTACATCGGGTTTGGCAAGAGGAAACCATGAAGGTCCGTATCTCCCAAGTAGACAATATAAACCCTAGTAAATAAAAAGTTATAAGAGTAGACACGTCTTGCGATTTCCTAATATATTTCTATTACTTCTTCTGAGTTGAGTGTCAGTGTCTCTTCAAAAACCCATAAGGCGGCATCGTTAAAAAAATTATGCCCGACAAAATGACTCGATGGTTTACACCAACAGTTCGCACATCGCAGGAACATAAGTAAAACCAGTAGAAAAAGAATCAATATTTTAAACTCGGCCTGACGTGGGTCCTGTAATGGGATCATAAACGTGTCCACAATCCCCGAGATCATTCAAAGCTTCAGCTCAAAAACAAATAACAAAAATGCGACCCAAAACTTCTATTTATTTTTCTCCGGCGGCCGTAAATTACAGTCATAAATAGTCGTCCATCAGCCTGCAGGAAGCTAAGCCTAATAGCCCAAACATTCCTTTCGAGGATACTTGTTATCGTAAGAGGTATTCAACACCTGCTTAGAGAGCTAGAATTTCAGATTTACGGCCGGTTTTCAATTTACGACTAAAGCCGCTTTCTTCTCGTTTGCTTATGGCTGCGTTTGTTTTAAATGATCGTCTCCCGGACAAAATTTCGATATCGGCGAATGTCACGGGGAAAGAGATAATGGATTTTGGAGAGTAATGGAGTGGTGATTGATGGATGGGGTGTAATCCAAGAATACTCTTGGATTATGAAATATTATTGTTTATACACTTACAGTGTTTATAGGAATGGTAGAAATATTATTAGATATATTCAAATGAAAAGAAGGATCTAAAATATTAAGTAAAATGAATTTAAAATCCTAGATAATATTCAAAATCAATGAAATCGGGTTTCATGTATTAAAGATACATTTTGATGCAGCAAAGTAGAATGGTATAAGGAATGATATATAAATTATTCTGAATACGTGATGAATCAACTTCCTTTGTTCATAATTACACAGTGTAACAAGAAAATAAAATGATATTATGAATCTAGACTTTCATATAATATTTAAATGTTTGCAAAAGAATCAACAAATTAAAACTGCATACATTAAGACTAACATTTTAATATACGATTTTATTGCTTATTTTTGTAATATATACTTAACTGCAAGAGCTGATTCTTTTATATAATGTGGAAAATCAATAAACTACAACTTTATATATATATTATGAACATTTAAAAATTTACCGAGAATTTAAATGTTTGTTAATCTAGGATCTTAAATGAAGATGTTCAAAATATTGATATAAATCAATCTGCTTCTAATATCTAGCTAGAAATTTATAAATCTACTATTTGGAGTTTGATATAATGACGACAAAACAATTTTTCTAAAGTTTGTTTTCTTAATACTAAATTTTTATTATTAAAAATTTTCGTGACTGTTTGTACGAACGATTAAATATTTTAACTTTATTTAAAATGTTTCAATAAATTTTTAACATTTAAATATTTAAATTTCATTTTTTACAAAACATTTTATTTTTTGCCTTTTTAAAGAGCATTATTCAAAGAAAGAATTTAAATAGCAAAAATCAAAACGAAAAACTTTAAATATTTAAACAATTATCAAAAGGAATTTTACATCCATGAGATGAAAAACAAATTTTTTATGTTCTCTGTTTTTGTATTTTTAATCTACTCGTTGTTTTAAAGAAATGTTCACAGAATAATATTAAATAGGAGATTTTTTCTTTTAGGTTTAAGCTTACCTTTTGAATTTAATTTAGTTAAGTATATATATATATATATATATATATATATATATATATATATATATATCCCATTCATTTGTCATATGTTATTGACAATATAAATTTATGAATGCTGGGGAAAAAAAGTCTAGCGCGAATACAAATTAAAAGTGTCAATAGTAAATTTTTAAGCATTTGGAAAAAAAACTATAAAATTCATTGCTATTTAACATTTATTTTTCATTAAAGTAATGTGAATTATATATTAGTAGTTAATTTTTTATGATTTAAAATCATTAATTACTTTTGCAATAATTCTAGGTAAATAAATAATTTTGCTTACTTCAGCAACTGCCTTTCATGAATAAAAATTCTATCATACACATTTTTGATTAAGTTTTTGAAAAATCAAAGACGATATCGTGATAGAGAATAACTTAGCAATTGTAAAAGAGAATAGATTAAATTTTAATATTTTCGCATACGATTTACATAAAAAGAAATGTATTTGTACATCTGAAATTTCATAAATTACTATTTTTTAATATTTTTAAATGTCACTCATTTAATTTTTTCCCTTACATTAAATTAAGGAACATTTAGAATTCGTTTTTGAAATTTTTCTCATTAATTTTTAATAAGCAGAATTTCCTTTATTAAGTTTAACAGTATTTTTTTTCTTTCTTCGAATATATTATTTATAGTTGCATTTTAGGGAATTATTTTATTGAACATTTCAGGACTTATAATTTTTCATATGCATATGAGAGAAAATGCACAATTTTTAATCATCTAATAATACTTTTGCATTAGAGTATAAAATATTTCAATAAATATTCTTTTTTCCCTTTTGTGTACATATTTTTTAATATACATAATAAAACTACACGTTTTTCAACAAAATAGAATCGCAACGAACACAAACATTCAACATATGATTCATATTTTAGAATTATCATTTAAAATATATAGAATATTTCAACACATAACTACTCGTACAAAAATTTTAGGTTTTTTAAGTCTATTAATAAATGGATCTAGTAAATTGTTATTTTAAACTAATTTTAAATTTAAATTAAACTTTTAATTTGAAATCTATAAAAGTTATTCCCTATTTTAAATTATTTCAATAGAAATAATTCAAAATATCATTTACCAAATTTATTCATTTCTTATTTCTGTGCAAACATATTTGAAATTAAAATGTATTTGAAAAAGAATGGATAACATATCAATTGTTTAAATATTTCCAATACTTAATTACATTTTAAAACTACTTAATAGATATGGAATTAACTCAATAATTTAATATTTTCACTGAGGAATTCTAGAAATGTTAATGAACAAAAATTGTAGACTCAGATTTCTATGCAATCTTATTTCAGAATGGCGCGAAGTATTTTACAGTTTGTTTCACAGAAAAACATTAAAACAAGCTTCGGAACTATAATTTGATATATTTATGGAAAATAGCGAATTTAATTCCATTTACTTAGTTCTAAGGTTATAAGTTAGATTACATATAACCTTAAAAATGCGTAGACAAAAGACATTAACATAAATTCTTCCTATAAAAAAAAGGTAATCATTTCACTCATTGTCTGCATACAACAATAATTTTTCTTACTATACAATGTCAAATAAAATAAAAAAATCAAAGCCTGCATGATGTATGCGTATGCTCCCAAATCCGTGCTCAATAGATACAAAAGAAAAGGTTTGTGTATCCTAAGGTTCATCACCGGCTAAGGCATAACCCTTCCCTAGGAAGTACGTTCCGTCATCGATGGGAGGCAGCGACCCTCTTCTTTCACTTCACCCACCAGGTAGTGAAACCCAACCATGGTACCGGAATCTTTTCATTCTCAGTTGCGAGATTCCTTCCCCGGGTTCAAGGTAGGAACTTGGAAGGTAGATAGAGAACATAGATACAAATAATATTCACATAGAAAATTCATGCCACAGTTCACTTCTTTAAGCATAAATAAAGGATATCACAATTCAACTAAACCAAGACGTCCTAATTTCTATATGAGATGATATGTTTTGATGAAAATTTCACAAGTTGTACATTTATTTAAATGACCAAAGTTCACTTTGCATTTTCTCATGTACGGATTAAAGAAAGAATGTATTGTAATCGTCAAAAAATTCAAAATCTAGACTTTGACGAATCGCCACCTTTCAAGAGTTCCAAAAACAAATTTTCGTAAATAATTTTGTGGATAAATAAAACTTAAACTTGCGAGGTAAATAAAAAAGAGCGAGGTAAATAAAACTTGCGAGATAAATAAAATTTGTGTCATGGTATTGAGACAAATTTGCTAAATATATATATAAAAAAAAGTTCAAAGAATGCCTGTTCGTCTGGCTGTCTAAATACAAGTTAAAATGGCAACTGCAAAACAAACACAAGTAGAAAGAAAAAACTCATAATACAAACTGAATAGTCATAGATTAGATACCTATAAAATTTTAATGCAGACAATATAAAACAGTGAACCATCTGTCAATTTGTACTTATTTTTGTGAACGCAATAGTTCAAAAACGCAATAACTAAAATATGTCAAAATTTTTAAGGGATTCTGTTACTACAAGAATAGTTTCATGTCAAATTCTTGTTTTAATCGGATCGGAAAAATATGTCTTGAAGACAAATTCAATTTTTTTGATACTGTTAATGGCATGTCAGGGAAGACTCGTCAAAACATCTTCCAAGGAGCACTCAGTAGATTCAGTAAAAATGCTAAATGTATTTTTACTGAATTAGTACTACAGTAGTCATACAGTAGTTACTACTTAAGAAAGTCATACAGTAGTTACTACATAGGAACTACTGTATGAGAATGACAGGGACTATGCACGCTTGTATGGCATATTTATTAGAGTATACGCCAGAAAGTTATCACTTAGTTACTACTGTATGAGAATGATAGGAGCTATGCACGCTTGTATAACATATTTATTAGAGTATACGCTAGATAGTTTTAGGGAGACCACGCCCACTGGCTCTTACGAGCGGCAGTGGCCTGGTGGTAAGAAATCGGCTAGTGAACACTAGGGTTGGAGGTTCGAGACTTGACCCCCCCCCCCCAAAAAAAAAAATCATCGTGTAAGTGAATTTGTTGCATGTTAAAACTTTCAGGGCCAAACTTCTTCGGCTGGTGTGATGTGGGGAGGGGGAAAGAAGTTCAGGTGTCTCTCTTGTCATCTGATTGCGGTTCGAAACTATAATGTTGTAAAATAACCTTAGCGTTGCTTTACAACGGGATGTTAATATAACTAAACTAAACTCAATTTCGCTGGTTCTGTAACAAGTATTATCTTAAATACTGCAAGTCCTGATTTTCAATAAACAGACCAATAAAACTGAAGCTGTTTTTGCATGATAGAGAGCCAGCTCTTTTCAGTAGTAATAGTCGCCATTATCTAAATGCGACTTCTTCGACACGGAATGAATTGGGCGTGATGGACTCTTCCAATTTACCGATCATCGATTACTTTTTCATCGGTCAACCGGAGTGTTTTATTTCCAGACTCTAGTTGAGGGTATTGTTGCTCGAAAATGAGTAGATGCTGAAATATTTCTAATCTTTGGTGATGTACGTCAATCCTTTCACCGAAGCTGTCAAGCACGTATTGCTGTTGAGGGAAGTAAATTTAAAGAAACATAAAGATGCATTTTTCATTTACTTTTATTAAATGCCTTATATTTATTTTCATTGCTTATTTTATTCACTGATACCGAAACATTAATATACTATAAATGACTGCTTTAGTATACACAATGTTATCGGTACTGAAAATGGCAAAAACCTCAACCCATGAATATTCAATCGTCCTTGGTAATTTTGAATGTGTTTACTAGTAAGGCCACTTATCATCTTGGAACTTAAATTGCCCTTCCTTATCAGTGAATAAAGTAAATACCAATCAAATCACTTATTTTTATAAATGTCCAGACATACTAAGTGAAAACATTTCAGATGAGCTTATTTGTTGATTTTTACCCAGAAAAATGGAAGTTAAGGATTTAAAGCCTTCAAGACACTTACAGCAATCTTCTTGAAATGAACGTAACAACATACATATACATTTTATCTCTAATAGTCATTCGAAAAAGCACCCGCATTAAAGTATTACATTTCATTGTTCTCTATCTAAAAATAGTACTTTTCCATTAGCCAGGCGCCAGTGAAAAATAGCCAGAAATTTGGCGCCATTCTACATTATTTGGTGATTTTTTTGGTTTAAAAATCATTGTAAGAAATTTGGCGACTTTTTGCTGGCTCCCGGCTAACGGAAAAATATCCTACAAATCATCAAATGAAGCAAAATGTTGTATTTGACTTATAAATGTTTCTAGTTCGAACTCTTAAAAATAGATAAAATTATCATTTCCTTTAAACTTTGAAGATGTTTTAATTCAATAATTTTAATATATAGATTTATTTAACTTAAATGATAATACATCATATTAATTTTGAAAACCACTAATTTAATTAACATTATTATTTAATGTTTAATTAATGGATAAGATAAAATTTCATTAACTTAGCCAGTTACAATTTTATAACTTAAAAATTAATTTCCTTATGCTACAAATTAATGTGCAGCAAAAATTGTCGCAATCTAACAAGTATGTCTAGACATATGTCGAATAAGTAGAATTTTCGATTTGTCTTCGGGAGAATCTGAGTTATCGAAACTTCTAAAATTTGCTATTCACTTCGCAGAAATGGAAGCACTTGATATGTATTTCCTTTTTATTGTATGTATTATATGTATTGCACTTTATATGGTAGCACTTTATGTGTAGGGCAAAACTAATTTTCTATCCAGAATTTGAAATTTCAATCTGATGATGAAATCTCAAACTGCTGTGAAAAAAGATTTATTGCGAATAAAATAAAAAGGCCACATCCTAAATATTCAAATTTGCATACATTTTTAGATATAAATTTTCCTGAAATGGCCATAATATTATTTTAATGTGTATGCAAATAAGTTAAGTGTTCGATATTTTGTTACATAGTAAGATGCATCTTATGAAATTTTTTCAAGCGAATTGTGCATACTATTTTTTTCTAACAGTGTATCGCAGTTCTTGGGATAAAAGCAATGCAATAAAGAAATGCGGAAGAAAACAAATGCGAAATAGCAACGCTGCAAAGCGAAAATAGATTGAGCGAGTGGGCGCAGTATAATGCGTGGACGACAATCAATCTCTACCATTTCCAATAAAGTGAGTAAATACTCCTTCCGGTCAAATGGCAAGTAGACAAGGGGTGGTCAGCATTCATCAATCCCGCACACACTTACGAGAGAGATTTAGTGGACCCAAAGAAACCCCAAAGCATTTAACGTCAGTTGGTAGAGAGACAATCATGAGAATCATAAATCTAAATGCTTCAGGATTTCGGTCTCTGGAGAAAATTGGAAATGGAAATGATGCTCTGCAGTTTGGTTTATTACTGAATTGCAACTAACCACATGCAGGCTTGTTCTATATTGGAAATAACGCTTTATTTGTTTATGAAAAATATTTGCTAAGTTCATGAAAAACTCAAATGTTTTCGTTTTATCTACAGACTATCATTCATTTGAAAAAAAAATCTTATAAAATTTTCTAAAATCCCATAATGTATTCTAATGCTGTAATTTTTTTCTGAATATCTCATTTCGAATAAAAATAAGTATTAATGCAATCCTACTGGTTTTACCTTAAGCTGCTTTACCCTCTTTATAAACCCCCCTGAGGAGGGACCTCGGAAAGAGAAGGAGATGCTTCCGGTACGGTGGTTGTATTTCGCCACCCTCGAGGGTGAATTAATACGTGGCCCCATAAATGACAGGACGTACTTCCTACTGGCAATATTGTACCTTGGCCGGTGATGACAATAGAACTCAACCACAGTTTTCACCAGTGTTGCTGCAGCTGAGGTTCGATCATTCAACTCTAATGGTTTAAATTTGTATCCCTTCGGGCTAATAAGAGAGTCTAGATATGACTTACACCCCTGTCTATCATCCAGGAGGTGGGCCACGTCGTAATGAGGATGAAATGCTTCCGGCTTGGTGGTTGTATATCGCCACCCTAGAGGGAACACAAATAGGAGGGGGTTTGGCTCCACCCATCGATAACGGGACGTACTTCCCAGTGAAAGGGTTGTACTGTAGCTGATGATGACTCTTAGGACTCAATCGCAGTCAACACAAGCGTTGCTATTGAGGTGGTCCGGTCATTCAGTTTTGTGGTTTATTCCGTGTCCCTGAAGGCTGGACGGAGAGTCCGGCATGACTTACCCCTCCCCCATGTCTAACGCTTCTTTACACAATACACTTAATAACTGGGGTATTCAAACAAAATTCATTTGTGATAAATTGATATCCTAGCAAGAAATTTGAATTTTTAAAAATCGCTTTTTATAATTATGTAAATCTAACATTTTAATCGAGTTTTGTTTTTCACAGTAGAAGGAAACTTTTCTGTTTGCTACTTACTGGACTTCTTTAATATTTATTTTATATTATTTTGTTTTGTTTATGTGAATGGGTCTTATGAACAACAGCTACACTTTTTTTTAATGTTGTACTAGCACTATAGCTTTCGTTTCAAATTTTGTATTAGTTTTTTTTTTTTTTTGGATTGAAGTATATCAAGAATTAAATTCACCATTCATCTCTGAGGATGCATTAAAACGTTGCTTAATTTAGGCATATAATTTTTTTTCAAAAAGAGCGTCTGCACTAATTTCTAAAAGGGCAATTTCGGATAAGTGTGGATTAAACTCCAAGAATTTTCAGTTCTCTTCGAATATTCGTTGGAAAAGGGACTTGTTATGTCAGTAATGCTCATTAGATATCAAGTCACTGAATCTTGATGATATTCGATCATTAAGAGACATTAGCTCAACAATGCTTCTAGAATGTGATACATTTCTATTCGTAAATATTAGATACAAGATTGTGCAGTTAATTTCGACAAAAATATTTCCAAACATGCCTCATAAACAAATCGGTAAAGAATTGAGTTCGAAAAGTGGCCATAAGACGATTTGGATCGAAGTAGTGGTAAAGACGATTTGTTAAAATATTTAGTCATCGGTTGGCAAATTCTTCTCAGAGGAATATACCCTCTTCCCCTCTTAGAATAGCGAACAGTGTAACTAGGGTTTCTCACAGTCATAAAGTTCAAGGGGAAGCAGTGTAATTTCTGGCATTATTACCAGACCATTGCGACGCTGTTTTAATGCACATGGTAACAACGGCGAATAACCCTTTGGAGTCAGCGCCGGTCAATCCAATCATTTCTACTAAGCACGATAATTGTTATAACAATGGCTTAGCGGTCAGTTCATTCGATTTCTAAAGTACCGAATGCAACGATTGACTGAATTGGAGGTGCTAGGAAACAGAAAAGACTGCTTACAACTGGAAACCTCTTTGGATACTTTCCTAAAAATTCGAAAGTTGTAATCCTGTGGAGAAATCCCGAATGTTAGTTATGTGATCAGTTAATTTTTCCTATTTCATTATTATGCATATTATTAATAATTGTGAAATTTAACAATGACTATTACTAAAGAATGATGCATGTTTTGTGATAGAATGTCCTAGTGGATGCACTCTCAGTAATTCAGAGACGTAAAGAGTTATACTATTTAAAGTATATTATATCTGTATCTTTTATTCCTGTATTCCTATATTTTATAAAAATTTCTCTTTTATAGTGATTATTTTCACATTTTGATTCATTTCACTGATTGCATTTTTTTAGATGAAATGTGTTGCACATTTTTATTTAACCTGTTAACTGCCTCGATATCTTCAGAAAATAGGTATCTAAATTGTGTCGTAAACAAAAATTGTTATGACAATTATACTCGTCAAACATAGAGAATGTATAATATAAAGTTATTTTGTAATGAAATTACTTATTTTTATATCAATAATCACATTTATTTACTTACTTAAACAGCATACATTTTTTTTCATGTGAACTAAAATGAACTTAAAAATAATTTATTATTCTAATTTCCTTTTTGATAACGGTATTTTAGCAAATCACAGTATAACGCATAATGATATTTTATTTATTCCTTTCATTTTAACTTGGCCTCAAAATATTTTAAACATCCTGAAATTTAAATATAAATTACAGTTTTTACTAAAATTGTAATCACAACTAAAATTTATCACTGCTTATTACTCCTGATAAATAAAATCTTCATAAAAAATTTTCGGTAATGAGTATACTCGTCAAGCCAATTAACTCATTAATAGGACCTGCACGACTTTTTGTACTAAACAAGAAACTTATTTTAGATAATTATAATTATTTATATAACTATTTTATATTTATTTATATTTGAACGGGAAATTTATTTTAAGTAATTATAATTATTTTATATTTATATATTATTAAATTAAAGTCGTTTTTTTATTTCTTCTTTCTTTTTGAAAAGAAACTAGCCTCTTGGTTCAAAATCGATACAATGATATTCTAAAATAAGTATCAAAGTGACATTTATCATACTTTTGTTCTTCTAGTAAACCCAATATTCAGTATATTATCCCAATTAAAATTTCCTTCTGTTTATATAGTGTGCAAATGGGAAAACAAAATGCCCTTTCATATTCGATATGGCCATAGTTCAAAAGCACATATACAAAACGAATATGAATTGAACTAAACAGATGATAATGCGTAATAACCATTGATTTCGGCAATTTTTCTTTCAGATCACGGTTCAAAATTACATAAATCTCACAAAGGTACATTACAAAAGATAATGCGTGAGCTATCCAGCTAAAACTTAATAATAACTATTGACGTCAGCTGATCCATTTATCTTTCAGATCATGGTTCAAAATTACACTGATCATATCAAAAGTGCTGCTTCAAAACGGATAGGAATTGAACTAACCAAATGAGACTATTTAAAAACCATTGATGTTGACAAATTATTTTTTAAACCGCATAAAATACATTGAAATGATAAATGCGGTTTCAAGATAGAAAATTTTAACCCTATTTTTAAAGATATGATATGCTATGCTCTATTTACTTCTCTTTTATCAACCAAGTAATTTATTCAAATTCTTTATAGTCCTTTTCAGAGTTGATGGACTTTTTATTCAAATTCTCTGTTATTCTTTTAATAATAATTTGTCAGCAATTTTATCAACAAATACGTTTCAAAGGCAGTTACACTCTTATTTTTATATCCGCTGCATATTCTCCAATTACTTTGAAAGAAATACATTTTGGAAACTCTCATGAAGAATTGCCGATAAATGTGATATAAATATCAAATTTTTAGCAGTTTGGGTTTCACCCAACAGTTAAAAGAGGTATAAACAAAAAGGTTATAAATAGAATTAATTAAATAAAAGGAATGGAATATTTCGTGCGTATTTCATTTTTAGTCTTAAGTTATTTGTCTGCCGCAACTTTCTGGTATCTATTAGAATTTCAGTTTTCTTATCGTTATTAGATGGGGGCACAGAAATTTGGATTTAAACGACAGTTGTATAATAAAATGGTTTTATACCCAAAGGGTAGCATAAATATTTTGAATAATTTCATAAACTATATTTTATGTAGATAAGAAATATTTTATTTGAAAATAATGAACTTAAATCTTGGGCTTGAAGGTTCATATACATAGTGTAGCTGAACAAATTCCATGATTCATAAAATTCTGTTGTGATTAATTGGTTAATAAAATATGATAATTCGTGAATAATCTAGATATGTATATTAGTTTTCGTTTTAACTATTAGAGCTGTTGTTGTTATTTATTTCAGGTTTTAAATAATTCGCTCGCATTTAATTTTTACATAAAAGCAAGAGGTAATCTGATATATGTTTTTAAAACTAAGCCTTTTTATTTATGAAATTTAAAGTTTCGATTTCTTTGTCTTTTACCAGTCTTTAAGAATAGCTTTTTTCAATTCCTACTATTAATGTTGAAAATATGTTGTTCAAATTTTCAATCGTTATTAAATTCATCGTTATTGTATTCATCCACTCGAGTTCAATTCCTTTTTTTAAAAAAACTTGCAGTGAATGACATTTAATGCTAATACAGTTTTTGCAAATATGAATTCATTCATTAAATTTAATTAATATTTAACACTTTGAATAGAGTTTTGGCAGTTTGTTCAAAAAATTGAGATAAACAAACAGCAGCTCAATCGGTGAAATGAGAGGATTTCAGTATTTTTCACGTGAAGGTGAAGAATTCAAGTTCAGTTCTTACGAAAACCAATAATGTTTTGATAAATTATTTATATTAATTGTAACTATTTAATAAAAAAAGTAACTAAAATAAAATTGTCTTTGTTGACCTAAGTAGAAGTTTATTTATTCTTTTTTATATTACTAGTTTTCTATTTTTAGTCTACTTAATTATTAGTCTTTTCTACTATTATTATTTCTATTATTTTATATTATTTGTTTATAGTTGACACATATAAACTAACTAGAGAGACGCTCATTTGGCTTAAAATCGCTGTCGGGCGTCAGCACACTTGTCCATGGCAGTTGTTGACCTAAGAAGGAATTGATTTATTCTTTTTTATATTATTGGTTTTCTATTATTAGTCTACTTTATTATTAGTCTTTTCTACTATTATTATTTCTATTATTATTCTATTATTTTATATTATTAGTTTATAGTTGACACATATAAACTAACTAACTAGAGAGACGCTCATTTGGCTTAAAATTGCTGTCGGGCGTCAGCGCGCTTGTCCATGGCAGGTGTCATTAATAACAACAATAACAATTCTCATGAAAAAAATTTAAAATATTGAAAGGTCATAAATTTCACTCGCCTAGGCTGAAATACTTTAAACTTGCAGTAAAATAATCTGCAAAGTATTTAATATAACATAATAGTTAGACTGAAATAATATGAGCTTGCAGTAAAGTTGGATTTACAATATGAAAGAATATAAAAGAATATTTAGGCTAAATTAATTAGGGCTGGTCGTGATGTAAAATGATTTACAGTGTGACTGAATATAACAGAATATTTTCGCAAAGAAATGGAAATCATAATGGCTTTAACGTAGCTGTACCCCCTGCCCCTCAAAAATATGTTTTACTTTTATAGTAAATCTGTAATAACAAAAAAAACTATATAAATAAATATCTATTGAATTTTCCATAAAACAGTGCCCATTTTCAGATACCAAAAGATATATTCTGAAAGAAAAATACAGATTGTGATTAATTTTTGTTTCATGTTCTTTAGTGAAATCAAAGGAAAATAAATCCTAGCTTATATGAAACCTAACAAAATTTAGAGAACCTCGCAGAACCAGTAAAAAGAAAGACTCTTTATTTATTACCTTCTTTCGAATAAATCTCGCGAAGAAACATCACCTACATTATATTCTTTCTTACTTTCTACACGGATATCTAAGACTACAGAAATGTATTTGGAAAGTGGTAGCACTGACCAACATCAAATGTTCTTGATAAGAAAGCTTGAACAGATACAACTTTCGTTTTCAATTTGTCAAAGGGAAAGCAGCTTAGCGAGCATACATTTGAACAACTGCCCTTTTGACTATCGCATTGATCACTTTGATAGAACTCAGCCAGCTTTTCTTTCTAACTTAGAGAGGCTTAGAAAATACATTCGTTGAATTGCATCTTAACAAAGCGGCGCAAGTCAAGAAGAATTTTTCAAGAAAACGAGTTTTTTTGCTATAAAAATAGATAATATTTGATATATTTATACTATTGAGGATACCCTGGTATAAGTTCAAATTTTTGATTAGGCAGGTATTCGATTTTGTCAAAATCTCCGATTTCTTCAGTCACAAATTTTGTAAAAACTTTACCCTTAAAATATGTCTGGGGATTTGTAAAGCAAATCCCAGACATGTTAAAAGCTATTATTCTTATTGCTATACATTTAAAAGCATAGGAAATCAAATCACGAAAAGTGAAGATCGATAATTAAAAAAAAAATGATATGAAATAAACTTTTTTCTATCGTAGAGATTTTACCACTTATGCGTTAATCAAACTGATATTTAGATACTTTAAATAATCCTTAAATTCTATTAAAGGACTGAAATATATGTGGTCGGCTATTGTTTAAAATGAGGAGCCGGGTTTCTTAAAATATAGATTTATTAATCAGTTATATATAAAAAAAACATAACTCGTTTCTTCGAGTAATAAAAACAAGACCATAATACTGCATGAACCCGGTTGGTGCATGTCTTAGACGTTCACTCGCTCCTCGAGAAGTCAGCATCAACCCCGACGCAAAAATACATGCAGCTTTCATTTTTCTTTGACACACCTCCAGTGTTGCCAACAAAAATATATAAATCATGCACCAACTGTATGCAAATTGAGATTATGGTCTGGGATTGAAAAATATGGGTTCAAAAATATCCAATAATATACATAATCAGTTGTGTCTGTTATAAAATTTTCAGCAATTATACTTGGCAATTAACATGATGACGGTTTTAATTCAATTCCTACTATTAGTTCACACTCTCCCTAAATATATATGGTTAAAATTTTCTATCGTTAATATGAAACTTTTTATTCATTCACTCAAGTAAAACACATTTTTAAAACTCTAGTGTATGGCATTTGATTTTAATACAGTTTTCTTTTTTCAAATATTAATTCTTTTATTAAATGTAATTATTTTTAATACTTTAATAGAGTCTTATCAGTTTTTAAGGAAAATTAAAATCAACAAGTACGTAACTTGGTCGGTCAAATGCAAGGATTTTGGCATTTTTCACGTGAAGGTGAAGACTTCTAGTTCAATTCTTGCAAAAATCAATCATTTTTGATAAATTATTTATATTAATTGTAATTATTTAATAAAAAGTAAGTAAAACGAATTGTTTCTTTAATGACCTAAGTAGGAATTGACTATTTTTTTACATCCCTTGAAATTTGTGAGTATATAGATTCAACATGTGTTAAATAACTTAATATTACAATTCTTTCATATTTTATTTTTATATACAATAAAATACACAATCAATAAAATGTTGATTTGGTCCATTCTTGGCTCTGTAATCCAATATTTAAACTACTTCAGAAACTATTACTACTCTAAGTCATATATTGGTAAATGGTAAATTGTCAATCAAAATATATTTTAAAATATTCTTACTTAGACAACTGGAATATTTAGATTCATAATGAGTCCGCCATCTTATGACAACGATTTTTTATTTCATTTTTTATGTGAATCCATAGGTTCATGATCAAGCTCATTTTTTTACGTTTACGAATTTTTCTCGCTCTTCATATATGCGAATGCAAAAGAGTGGTCGGTTTTTGAATAAATATTCCATTTTTCTGACCCCTATCTTTATCTTACACCACTCTTCCACGGAAGGAGACTGCCCAGGGATGAGCAATCTATATTTAATCTAAACCATCGTTCACGGAAAGAGTTCTGCGAACGGTCATCCATTTCTCAAGACTATTTCCTTTCTCATCTCTCGGCGAGCCTCTGGCCATCAGTCTCTTTATTGGCACAATATTTTCGTATTCCTTGGGGCAACGGAAAAAAATGAATAAAATACATTGAGAATGCAGTATTAATATTAATTCGTTCATGGCTGCAAAGGTGTATCTTGGCATTAGCATAGTCCAGTATTCATAAGGCTTCCGATATGGAATAGGAAATTGTTTTCATCCAGAGGTATTCCTCTTTTTTTCTAATGCTCAGTTTTATGTCTTCTTCCTAGGATTTCGGGATGAAATATTAATTACTTCAGTGCATCGAGTGACTCGTACTCTGGGAAAATAACTCTCTTGTGTTTTGTCTGCTTTGTTCCCTGTAATAATAGCTTATATTTATTGTTTTCATGTAGAGAGAGAGAGATGGACAATTCTTCTTTGTTATGATATTGTCGTAGTTTGAAAAATGCACACTTACTGTGAATAAAATTAAAAAAAATAGTTGTAGTACTGGCCCTACTCTCTAATCACTGTAAGGATTTCGCATATTTTTCAAACCAAATTTTAAGATTTTTAAATCAGCTGTTAATCATCTCCTACTACCAAATTTCTTATTTTAAAAAGAATTTTTTAAAAAAAAAACTCTAACAGAACATTCTTTGTGGAAAGAATTACGATAAGAAACTCTAACCTAAGCACTATAAAGATTTCGTTCAACGTACGTATTATATGACCATTTTCGTCAAATCAAAAAACGATCGCCAATAGATCGTTTACGCACCACAATTGGCTTGCCACGTATTAAAAAGTTTTAAATAATTCTAGCCTGCAAAACAAAATTTGGCGTGGTTGGCCTGCCGTTGGCGGATCGATGGGATAATATGTATGTACCGATTTCATCAGTTTATTTTATTTGTAACTCATGACCTCTTCATAGATTACCTCTTCTTTAGTTACTTAAACTGTCCTTTATTTTCTAGAAATATTGTAAAATAAAGTTTCAGTATATTTTTCTGCCCCCAAACCTGAACCGATTTCTTCACTTTTTACATGCCAATTAATGTGACGCAATATGTTTCCATATATTGCAAAAAGATCAATTTGTTCTACGTTTACAATCTAATTTTTTAATACTACTTTCTGATCTGAAAAACATTTTATAGCAACGTATAGTTAAGTTTAGTTATATTAACATCCCGTTGTAAAGCAACACAACGGCTATATTGGGGTGGACCTCATAATTTTGATCCGCGATCAAATGACGTGGATGACATCTGAGCCGGAACTATCCTCTCCACATCACGACACACCAAACCAGCGGGAAGATTTATCGCTTCAGATATTGATCAATAATATAGTATTGATATAATTTATATTGCATACAAACAACTGGTCTACAAAGGTGGCAAGGTTAGATATAAATTTTGAAAAATACATTTTTGCTCAAATGTTATTAATGTCTTCAATGATAATAAACAAAAAGAAAATAGCTGAACACCTCGGCAATTTATTTAGATACAATCGTACCATAAATCACTAGTTTGATTCCTTCTTTGAAGCGCAAAAGTAAGAATTGCACAACCAGGAAAAATTAAGTGATTAGAGATGCAGAATTGCTACCTCTCTGAAATTAATTTTAAAATTACATTTTTTACTACATTTCTTACTACATTGCTCAAGGAATCTACATCTGTTTGCTTATATGTACAATCAGACAATTTGATAATCAATGAAAATGAAAATAAATATATAAATATATGTTCTATAAGAAAAAATGAGTTAGCATTGAAAAAATTATAAAACTGAGTTATCTTTCTTACGGCCCATGAAAACCAGCTGTGTACAAACTACATGTAAAATTAATTAATTAGATTGATAGATTTAAAGACCAATACAACTTTATTTCCTTCTGAAATTTTAGAAGTAATGAGAACCGTATAAGATCGCGGACAACTTTGTTCACTCTCAAAATTCGTTTTCCAATTCATTTATGTCCTTATTTTTTTCAAAGAATGCTCATAAGTTTTGGCTATTATTCTGTTTGCATCGTCAGAAATATATCTAATTTATTAAATATTCATTTTACTTTGTTGAAGGCTATTTCTCTAAAATGCTAATAATGGATTTGTAATGTTATTTAGACAAAAAAAAATATAAGGGATCATTTAATATTAATTTTTACTTTTGAGAATTTTAAATGTTTGAGAGCAATTATTGCATTTTATACATTTATTTTATTCATTTTAGATAAGAATTATCAACCTGATTAGGCGAATATTAAAATTTGGAAGGTTAGGAGGATCTGATAATTTCCCATTAAAGTAAAGTAACTATTCTAACTTTATATATAAAGTTAATACAGTTTATATAGACATAAAGTTTTGAATGTAAGGATATTTGAGGTTCTTGAGACCATAACCGAAGAAAAACGGCCAAAATTTATCATGACAATCATTCTTCTGACAATAAATAACTATAGTTACATTTTATTGGAATATATAACTATTTATTAAAATAGATTATAACAGAATATATCAAATAAAAATTATACCATATAGTCAAACGTTGTATCTTAATAAATAATGAATTATATTATTGCTACGATTCAAAAGAAGAAGAGGTGTGATGTGGTGGGGAGAGGGGGTGGCAGCCCATGTGTCGTCCTCATCATCTCACTGGGGTTCAAAAAATTACTAGATCCGTACCATAATAGCTCTAGTTTTGCTTCATCTAATTAAACTAAACTAAACTTAAAAGAAGAAAACATTATCCCATAATTTTTCCTGCGTACCTATTAATATAATTCTTAGAGAATTTCAAGAGAAAAAATTACTTTTATTTATTTACTAATATCCTTTTAACATATGTATTTATTACATCAGGAAGATAAATGATGAGAGAATAAGAAAGTGATGTACAGATATCATCTATAATAGAAGATAATATATCATATCAAGCATCATAACTTTTCTATAGCCTAAACTGTCACTTGGTTATGTGTGATACAATGATAAGTTGTATTATTATGAAAATAAGTGATAAATGGTTTCATGATCCTTATATAGAAGTAACAAAATGTTATTTTATCCTATTGTCTGGAAATTCCGGGAAAGGTCAAATGTTCTTTAGAAGTAACTTTAAGGGTAATGGAATGTTAAAAAATTACTTAATTTATTAAACGATGTCAAAATATTTAAATGCATTTTCTTTTATTGTTTATAATGCATTCGAGCTAATGGTAAAATTTTCCCTTACAAAAGCAAAGTTATAAGTGAGACATCCTTTCAAAGAAAAAGAGGATACTGCATTATTTGCTGAGCTATTACAAATATAATATATATTTATAAATTATTCCTTTTTGAATATTTGGTCATAAAATGTATCTCTAGCGGCATTTCGAGCACTATATTTTAAGTTCAGATAAATCCAAATATTGGTTTTGTAATTTCTCTTTACATTGAAACATAAAGTAACTTTCTAGATATAGTGCGTTTGCTACATTTATTTTTGCTGTGAATCATCAATCTTAGGTATCGGATTTCAATATTTCTTAGGTTTCTGAATCGGAGAATCACATGATGTACGCACAAACGCAGGCCGGTGTTTGCTTTTTAAATATACTGTGTGGTTTTCTGAAATATGTTGCTAAATTTAGAAAATAAATTCCATCAAAAGTTACTATTTCTGAAACCTGAGAATTTGAGCAAATGGAATGGAAAAGGCTGGAATAAAATTTGTTTAAAACTTTAATCCAAAAAAACTTGTTTTTTTGAGAAAATGGGAATAATTATTAAAGAAAATTAATTTAAGATGGAAAAAAAATCTTTCCTCATATCAGAACAGTATATTTTTTTGGTTAGGAGATTTTGATGTCTCTTAAATTTACGGGCAAAAAATAAGGTTTTTCGGTTCGCGAGAAATTATCGGTTGAAGAATATTTTTGCCTGCTTTTACTAGTATTGCATTATCATTATTATGTATGCTTCTTTGAAAGCTGATGTGTTTTTAAAAGTTTCACCTACTTTCATCAATATTGCTTCATTTTTATATACATTTTTTGACAGCAGATGCGTTTTAAAAGGTTCACGTGGAATTACTACATTGTAGATATTATTTCATCTCAAAATTGATCGAGCTCCAAAAGTTTGTTTGCAGCTAAAAAATTAAGGCAAAGTTTAAAAGATTTTATATTAT
>JAOUZG010027119.1:7076662-7090563 GCA_026289955.1 Argiope argentata
TGTGTGTGTGTGTGTGTGTGTGTGTGTGTGTGTGTGTGTGTGTGTGTGTGGCCACTGAATTGAAACAAGTTAGAAGTGATCACTTGTAACAATTTCCAGAAACGATATATCCCTGAAAACCACTTGAAAGATTTTTTCAATGGCTTTTACTTGGCTTATTCAAATGCAAACGAATACAATTCGGATATAATTTCGTAAACCATTAGTAACTGAAGCCGAAATCATGTTTTATTTATTAAAGAAATATCCATCTTATTCTCAAAAAGGGAAAAATCATTACATTTGCATATACAGTCATTCATTTTGAATTAAACTTGAAATTTCATTAATCTCAGCCACTTTGAATTTTTTAAAAGCATTTTTGATAGCATTCGAAACCTTTTCATAAGTTCCAAATGTAGCATTCCAAATGGATTGATTTCACAGTCCTTGAAACGGAATCTGACTAGGATCTGGCACAATTCCAAAAGCATTAAATTTCTTGAAAAGACTTTTTAACCAGAGTTTGCTAAAGTGATTTAAAAAAGAATTTGACCACTGTAGCTTCTTGACAGTCGCGATAATTTGATGGAATTTGGCGGATGTCCAAGCAATAAAAAGAAATCTCATCTAATAATTCACAATTACAAAATACTTTTCCTTGTTCCTAACATGGAAAGATTGTCTCATTAACTGTCTTTTTATACAGAGGATTTGGATTTCGTAAGTGAAATTTAATACTAGCCATCAATTGAAGAAATATTTTAAGAATTACCATGATATTTCTTAAATGAAACTGTGTTTTAGCTAAATGTCTTAATTGTACGTATAATTTTATTAAATTACGAAGAATAATTTGATTTCATACTTTGTAGTAATATTTTTATATTTTAACAAGAAATTTTGTGTTTAAAAATGTCATTTTCAAACATTTAAATTGTTACTAACAGATGAAGTTTATTGAAAAGATAGAATGAAATCTTTTCTTGATGTAATTTAATAAAATAAATTCAGCAATTGAATAAAACAATTTTAAATTTAATTCTCAAAATGAGTTGAATGTATTAGATATAAAAATTGCAGTTTTTCTATATTCAGAACTTTTTATCTCCCTATTCCAATGATACAAATGTTTAAGAAAGGATTGATTGAAAGTAACAATTAAAAGAAATATTGAACATAATTGAAATAATTTTCTTTGAAAAAGATAAATGGGAGATTTTAAGGTGGTTTAAATATTCCTTTTGAAGTAATTTTGATTGAAATTTAAGTTGAAAAGTTAAAATTATAGCTAATTTCTAGTTTCTTGAACGTTTCGATAATTTTTATCTTTGAAAATTCGTAACATTTTTTTTATTAAATAATGAGTATGCAAGATCAAAAGACAACGATCTATTTTTTTTGAAGAAGAAGAGGTTAAGCATGCTATATACATGAATAACTTTTATTTATGTATGATTATAGAATGAAAATATTGAAAAATCTCAAAAAATTACTGCATTTAATGTTCTAATGTAAACCATTAATGGGAAATGGGCTTAAAAAGTTTATTTTAATATAAAATGGGGGGATTATTATGCATTATCAATTGATTCTTCATATAGTATAAAAGTATAATTTTTGAAAATGTTAATAACAGCGTTCATTTTCCCTCGTTTCATTTGACATTTTTCAGTATTACCAATCTAGAAGTCTTCTATGTTTAAATTGAAATAATCCTCACTTTTTTCGTGTATAAAACAATATGAATTGCTAAGTGTTTAGATAACGCTTTTTCTGATAGAATATGCATCTTTGTAAGTATATACAGTTTTAACTGAAAAATAAATCAGTATTTGCTTAAACTGAAATGAACTACAGTTTTAAGTGTAACATATACATGTTCTAATAATTTTATAGATTTTAAGGGAAAAAAATATTAATTCTAGAAAGTATGCATATTATATATATATATATATATATATATATATATATATATATATATATGTTTTAGAAGAATATTTTAGAAATTTGGAAACTTAAATTATTTTAGGAAAGTTCCAAAAAAATTTCTAAAACGTATAAAAAATTAATGTTTAACGGAGTTTTCATTATTAATTTCCAGAAATTTATTTTCTAAACAATAAAATATCAGCAACTGCCATTGAGAAGTTTAAGGTCAAATTTCTGTTATATTTCAAATGATATTTTAAGATTTTATGACAGCTAATCAAAAAGCATTCATTATATTATAAAGATTTTAAACCTCTATAAAATTTAATTTTTTTATTGTAAAACTTTTTTTACCTTAAAAAAAGTTTAAATATATAACAATGTATTTTCACACTATTTAGGATATATAAAGCTGTTTGCGAAGCTAAACATTTTTATTTTCATGTTTCTCTCCTCAGTTGCACGGAAAAAATATGCTACTGCCTTGGAATGCATTTCCCATAAAAACGGAAGGTTCATCTTTTTTTGCACCAGGAAAAGCGTTGAATAAAACCCTCTAGAGTTTCTTTATGCGTTTCATATAATACATTATTTCTCTGTGGCTTTCTTATAGGCAATGGAAATATTACGAGCAACATAGCACGATTTAGATAGAAATCATTAAGAAAATATAACAATTTATATATAGAAAATAAAGTTCTGTGATTTATATCATGAGTAATTTGTACAGACTCTGTTTTTGTGTATAAATACTGCATATCTCTATAACTATCATCTAAATTCGTTCGCAAAAATACAGTAGTCATATATTTGGTAATTCGATGAAACATACATTGAAAAATCCTCGATCCATAAAGATACAAATTAATTATATAAATCGAAGTTTTAATATGCCATATTTTTAAAAGGTTTAAAAATATATAAAATAATTTCTCCTAGCAGTACACATATTTATATCACTATACAGATAGTTTTGAAAACTTGTGATTTTTAATTTTTATAACATTTTCAGAACATTCTGCACGGGGTAAGGAATCTGAATGGGGCTAGGAAAATTTTATTTATATATATATACCGGGTGGCCAGAAATAAAACACCCCTACTCTGACCTCCCTGGATATCGAACTACTCAGTGTAAAGGCTTGAAAATTTGTGGACATACTATTCAAAAAATGGGGAAACGGATTTCACGAAAAAAAAATTTTAGTTCCAGAAATCACCGATAGGTGGCGCTGTACCACTGGACGTATGCTGAAAAGACACAAAAACACGTTTTAAACACATTTTATTTGAAAGTACCAAGCATACATGAAACAAGGACGTTATCGATGCAGGGAATGCTGCTCAATATGGTTCCCTTCCTGAAGATGTAAAATGTGAAGTCTGTGGACAGCTTGTTCAACTGCGGATCGTAACTGGTCATCTGAGATGCTTCTCACATGCAGACTGATACTCTCTTTCAAATCTGCCAAGGTTATCAGACGTTCTCGATAAACAAGGTTTTTTAAGTGTCCCCAAAGCCAAAAATCACACGGATTAAGATCCGGTGAACGAGATGGCCAAGTTGTCGGAAACGCGCGACTGATTATTCTGTCAGTGGTGAAATGTTGGCGAAGAAACTGTTGCACAGGGAGTCCAATGTGTGGAGGTGCTCCATCTTGCATAAAAGTAATGGTGTCAAGGCATTGGCGCTGCTGCAAATGGGGTACAACAAATGTTTCGAGCATCCTTTTGTACCTGTTGGCCGTCACGGTACATGTCTCAAGGCCATTGGAAGTAACCTCTTCGAAAAAGAACGGTCCAAGGATGAATGTGGCTGTGAATCCACACCAGACTGTAACTTTCGGTGAGTGGAGTGGAATCTCTTGGAAGGTACGGGGGTTTGTCGTGTCCCATATGCGACAGTTATGGGTGTTCACTGTTCCACTGAGGTGGAAATGGGCCTCATCGCTCCACAGAATCTGCCACGGCCACGATGCATCCACTTCAACTCTAGCAAGAAATGTCAATGCAAAGGTCAGTCGCATCTCCCTGTCTGTGGCCAGCAATTGTTGATTAGGGCGGATTTTGTACGGGAAACAATGCACCATTTTTCTGAGTACGTTCCACACTGTGCTATAGGGAACACCCAAGTGTCGTGACACTGCACGTGCACTACTGCAGCCTAAAACATTATCCATTGACTGTTCAACAATACCGGTGGCAACATCTTCAACGACATCTGAACGAACCGGTTTGCGTCCTCGACCAGGCTGAACTCCAAGATGTCCAGTTTCCTCGAATCGAGCGATCATTCTCCTGAGAGCTTGTGGAAGCAATGGTCCCTTACGCAAATCCTTAAGTCGGCGAAACTCTCGAAGTGCTGCTGGAGCATTTCCTTTATTCTCGCAAAACAACTTCACAAGCAAAGCGCGTTCTGGCAGCGTGACAGCCATCACTAATAAGAATGACATTCCCCACCTTTTAACATGGCTTCTAACCATGCTTTATGCAAATTTTTCTGGTTACAGTATGAAATTGCAGTTACAACGGGAGTTCTAGCTTCTTTACTATTTTTATTTTCCATAAGGGGCAGAAAAATTAAAAAGGAAACATGGAAGCATTCCATTCCGCATAAACATTTTAATTTTTATTATTATTTGTGTCTTTTGATCATAGTTCCAGTTGTGCAGCGCCACCTATCAGTGATTTCAGGAACTAATTTTTTTTTCGTGAAATCCGTTTCCCCATATTTTGAATAGTATGTGTACAAAATTTTGAGCCTTTACACTGAGTAGTTCGATATCCATGGAGGTCAGAGTAGGGGTGTTTTATTTCTGGCCACCTTGTATATATATATTTGTCCATTTTAAAATATTTATTTTTTATTTAATTAATTATTTTCTGTTCTTTATTAGTTCGTGTTTAAAGTTCTGCAATCGATTTTAAACCAACTTCCACATTGCAAATTAATACAAGTAATTGAGTTAATATTACATTATCATGCGATTCTGAGCTATTTTTAAAATTCAAAATCACCAATTCATCGAGTAGTTTGAAAAAAGTTGGCAACTTGTAGCGGACAGAGAGGGAATATAGTAAGTTTAAAAAGCGTGTGCTAATTTTTTTGAAAATGAATATGGTCTATCACATTATTTTTAATTTTTAATTGATAATTTTATGAATGTGTGGGGAAAGCTACATAAGCCAGATAACATCCTCCTGGACTCAAGAAATTACTTTTGTCTAGTGGCTATGTTACTCGGCTACAAACCCTAACATTGCGAGTTTGGCCTTATCGGTCTTCATTAACCATTTGCCTACAATAGTGAACCACAACCTTTAAAAAATTACCTTTGTGGAGCTGTCGTGGCGCCTTCAATCGGCAACAAAAGTCGTTAGGCCTATTAAATACAACAGCTAACATCACCACCAGCAACTCATCCATGCTCGCCATACGCTTGACGCAAAATGCATCAATCTTGTTACTATTAATTGACTGGTGAGAATTATGTAATGAAAGCTTCATAAGCGAGATAATATGCTCCAGTTAGAACTACTTTGTCTAATAACTATGTTACTCGAATACAAGCCCTAACGTTGCAAGTTCGGTCCTATAGGTAATCAACAAGAAGTCACCAACAAAAGTAATAAACAATGTAATATATATTATTTGATAACATTATTTAGATTCCTTTCCTATTTATATAAATTGTCTGTATGCAAAGTTAAGAAATTTAATCTTTAGTCCAACCCTTAAATAGAGGGGGTCGCATCTCACACAGACGTCAAACTTCTCATTTTTATTAACTATAATCCGAAGCAAAAATTGCACATAATCTGCAAGCGTATTAATAGTCTTAATACTTAATAATCAATCAAAAATTCTTAAATAAATTAGTGAGACAATGCACTGCAGGAAAATAAGATACAACCTAATTAAATTATACAGAATACGGGAAGTTAAGTGTGCAATGATAATTTCTGTCACCAGATGGCTCCAAAGTAGTTTACAGAAAGAATTTTGTTGTTTTTTCTCATGTAAATCCCTCCCTAAAAATTTTCTATTCATTCAAAATACTGAGAAATGGGTCCTCATAATTGTTTAAATGTAATAAAAGACCAAAATCCGAATACATTATTTATTTAAATTTCCTCTCCTTTTTAATATGCCCTCTTTACCTTTAACTCAACAAATAAATAAAACTAAGTGATATCCTTAATCTTCCCTAAGCATACACACCCTCACCCTTTTCGGCCCCTAAACAATTTATCGAAACAAAACACCACTAGAAGGGCGAAGAATTCCTTTGAGAGCCGAATTCATTTTATCGAGCGGCTTGAATTATGCACCGTGAAGCGGAGGAATTCCAAAGTGTTTTAATGTCGATGCATTAACTTCGACCTCCATTTCAATGCGGCAAACCACAAAAGCGTCCTACTTGTGGCTTGATAAAGGTCGTTAGGATATCCTCATCACTATCTAAAACAAATATCGATTTTCAATTGCCGGAGTTGGAGCTATTAACACAGCTCCGAGGCACTTCTTCGTCTCTGCCTGTTGATCTAGACATTAAACCCTCAATCCTGCACACTGCGTCGGCGATGATATCTTTATGGCGATCATAAGCGAGTCAGCGATCCGTCAACTCAGGTAATTACGATCGCTCCGGTATTGTTGGAAAGGAGTGATATTCAATTTACCTCCAATTATTTTAACGTAATGTTCGATACTGTTCTAAGAAAGAAGACGAATTGGAATTTTAGAATGCATTAGTACATTTAATTTTGAATTAGGATTCTTTACTGTCTGTGCCTAGTCGATACATCTGAATGCTGCTAAATGATTAGAAGTATCCGGATACTTTCGGAGCCATGATTTCACCAAATGTCATTTGAGAAAGTGAACGGAATACCTTTGACTTTAAATTTCTCCCAATAAAATATTAAGCATAGTTAAATAACGCGATTAAATTTGTCGATGAATAAGTTATATTTCCATCAAACTTCAATGCAGATTATGAATCAAATTAAATAAAAAAAATATTATTAAAATTAAGAGAAATTTCACGAATATCGAACCATTATTATTAGAAGGGCTTTGCTTTGAGTTTTAAGAAAACACAACCATGCTTGTAAAATAATTATTATGATTTATAATGAACACCCACTTTTATTGACAAATCTTAGCAATTAACAATCCGACAACGTTTAACCCTAATTTTGCGTTAAATTAACCTTCTGTGTGATATCTACTTCTTAATTTCTTTTATATCGTCTTTATTTTGACTATATATATACATATTTTCGACGTGGCGAGCATTCTCCTGAGCATTTCTTTTTTCTATAACTTTATTAATAAGATGAACAAAGCTATGGATTTTATGCAGCTCTAAAAATGTTCAATGATGCAACCGAACTCGTACAAGACTTTGTTTAAACTTGTGTGTTGCCATTCGATAATAAATAATGCGTGCGATTTCTGGACACGTACATTAACGTTTCATGTATATAGATTGTTTTTCGGATAAAATTTTAATTCTTGTACAAATAACAATAAACAAGATTATAAAAATTAACTGTTTTTGTTAGCTAATTTATTGCAATTCAAATAACTTATCTAATTTTTACATATTAAAAAGTATTAATATTGATTTAATATAATTTTACTGCATTTTTTTCTATTTATAAAATAATAATTCGAATACTAAAGGACATTGATTTGTGGACAACCCCTCCTCTTTCAACATTTTTTAGAGGGCTTCAGAGAAATTCAGGTCACTGCAATGACGATATCTTTCAGAATCTTAATGGCATTCAACTAGAATTTTTATATAAGTTGTCCTATAAATCTGGCTTTGAAGGAATGGAAAAAATATGCTGCATTTTAGACATGTGCAGTTAAAGTTTATTTATCGAAAACACTCGTATATCTTTAAGTATTTTACAAAAACACATCAGATTTCAAGATAATACTTCAATAGTAGTATTTCGCATATTTTGCAAGTTTATCAAAACTTGGTTCAAAACTCTGCATTTTATATTGAAAATGATTCGAAATCCTTTAAAAATACATCTTTATGAAAATGCACGTATTTCTCATTGTAAATTGTAATGTTATCGAAAGAAAATAGTTTTCTACTCTTTATGTATGATGAGGAGCGCCAAAATAATTTTTTTTAATACTTTAATTTGTTTGTATTAACGGAACATTCCCAGGAAACGCTAAATCGGCTTTAGGAGGGACCAAGAAGTTTTTAATCGCAATCAGATGATGAGAACAACACCTGAGCTGACACCCTCCAGTTCCAACTTTCACAGTACACCAACGGAAGAAACGCTTGGTCTTGACTGGTTTAAAGTGCTCTAGCTCCGCTTATACGATTATTCTTGTTGGAATCGGGTCTAAAACCTGAGACATTTCGGTACCAAAACTGGAATCTCACCACCAAAATCTCACGTAATGTCAACCCTAAATTTCTGATAAGTTTTTTGAAACTTAATCCTTATGACAAAATGGGACTAATGGTTTCTTTTTTCCACAATTAAGTTGAAAACAGTTTTGCCTATGTCCTGGTACAGATATGGCTCGTCTTCCCCATGATCGAGGCACTGTGGCTCTAAAAACAAGTAAATCTGAACTAAATGTGCTCTTCTTCATATACTCTGACTGTGAGTTTTGTGAATTCGCCCCCTCCCCCCTGTAAAAAGAGGCTGTGCAAGCAAATGCGATGAGTGAGTGACTAAGACGGAATCTTGTCCCTAGTTGACTTTAAAAAAAGATGCACCCTTGGCTTAAAATCGCTGACTGCGTCAGCAAGCTTGCCGATTACAGGTCCATTAGAAACAACAAAAATAAAGGCAGTTTTCCCAGTCCTTTTGATAAAATTCTGAAAGTAAATATAAGATAACCTGTAAGCATTTGATTACATGCTGCAAGTGTGTATTAACTGTTTAATAAGGCTTCATTTCGCAGCAATTATATACGTAATAGGATTCATCAACAGGAGTTGTTGCACCAGCACTTTCTCGCGCACTCTCTACATAATATTAATTCCCTTCCCCTGCATAAAATTATGGAAGAGAGAAAATATCATGCATATCTTGTATAATGTTTGTAAACCATATTTAAAAAATGCAAAAATCTAAAATCTACTCTGCGATCTCCAACGTTTAATAAATAAGCTCAAAAAATTTAATATGTATTTTGAAAACATTTTCTTTGATCGATTAGAAACAAAATCTGATATAGAGTTATAATTGAACTCATAAAACCACATTGCACATTTCATTTATCTAAATCATTGAGTTTTGGAGTTGTTATGCTTATGGTCATATGGAAAATAGATAATCAGATGAGCTATCATTTAGCAGATTTAGTTCAGAATTTGATCAGAATTTACATATTACATGATAAAGTTGCGAAGAAAATTTTATTTATCTAACTTTTTACAGTTTCAGTTTATTAAGATAACATATAGTCTTACAATAGGACATAGATTTATTTCAACATTTATTAGAAATCTACAAATTTAGTTTTAAATCCACTCTGCATACCAATTTCTATTTAAAATGTTTTTAATTTATCTTGTTTACAGATTTATATTAATTCAAAAATATGTTTCTCCAGCTGGAGGTTTAATACGTTGATTAATGCAAAATGCGAAATTAGAAGAATCAAATAACTGAGAACTCTGTTTAATATAAAATTTATAAAAAAAGCACTCGTATGTCAAATTCAAAGTATCAAAAAATAAGTAAATTCCTTTATTATCTCCAGATTTATTCCTCCAATCGGTGTCTTCGATTTCAGGTGGGATATAACAAACAAATATAAATCTCCTCTTTATCTCCAATTATTTGCCTCTGCTTTAACCACTAAACGAATAGTTTTATTGACCTACCTTTTTCTGTCACCGAATGTGAATTCAGTAGATTAATAGCATCGAGAGAAAAAATAAAGGGCAACTCCACACAATATCGAACGATACAACAAACCTTATCTAGCAGAGAATTAAATAGAAGGAAAAACAGTTTCTCCCACAAATAGCATGTTTTATTTTATTCCACAGTGCAAGAGTTTATTGCGTCTTCTAATAAAACAGACATAAACGATATAGCGCAATAAATTGGAATTGAGATTTTAAAAACTTTATTCTGTTTTTGATATGAAGAAATATTTACCACGATATGTATTTAAGAATTTTATTGCCTGCATTAGTTCTAATATTTCTATTTTCATCAATGAATACATATCATGACAAAAGTGTTTGTGTTTGGATTATGAACAAAATAACATTGTCTTTTTAAACATGAAATTTGATGAAAATACGTTGGGTATTTCTAAAAAGTTTCTAAAAAAGTTATATGCCATATGTTACGACAGGGTATAGAATCTTTAATTTGTCACTTTCCTCAACCACTTACGGTGGCAAGTTTAGTTATTTTAAAACCCATTTTTAAACAACATTATAGCTGTTTTGGGGATGGAAGTCATGATTTTGAACCATGGTAATATGACGAGGAAGACATGCGGGCTAGTACTCTCTCTTCCCAAACTTCCACATCATAGCAGCAGGAGGCCGTTCAGCCATGACTGATTTAATGGACTTTGAACCTGCTTACACGACGGTTCTTCGATGGAATCGGATCTCAAATGAAACCCTCGTTTTTGAATCCGAGACTTTACAACCAGGCCACCATGGCTCCTACATATAATGGTGTCAAATAATTCACAAGTACGCGGTGTGCCAAAGTAGTTCACTGTAACTTTCAGCAAGACCATGAAAAGTATCCTTTATCTTACAGAAATTGGGGGAAATATTTATATTTTCTAAATAAATAAATTATTGACATATCACTAGTTTTGGCTAGCACTTCTAGATAATAATCACTGTCGACTGGTTCTGAAAATTTTCACTTCTGTAATATATGCTTGCTGATGTGTATGTGATGTTTTTAGCGATTCTGTGAATTAGTTGCACACATTCTGTAGTCGTTGGTTTCAGAACATCTGTTGTTGTTGGCGATATAAGAATCTAGAAGTGTGTGGCACGTCTTTTCATGAAAATTGGTTAATAATAATAAAAGTAGTAAGGACCTGTAGGTGATCCAAAAGAACTTAAAACGATCAATATAACCATTAAGAAATTTATGGCTTCCTTTTGACTAAACGTTTTTACTAATTTAGTTAAGCTCATCTGAGTTTTATTAGAAGCTGCAGCATTATCTCTAACTACAATTTTATATTTTTTAGTATGATTCAGAAATAATTTTTAATTTTTAATTATAAAATGTTCATATTTTTGATTTTCTATCTACATAAAAATGTGGTTGTTGTGTTAGATTTGTGAATCCCAATAATATTCCAATCTTGCAAATGATAGTTAAACACTACTTAATATTTCAAAGAAAACCAAATAAGTATTTTCGTATGATTATATGTTTTTGAGACAAATTGAAACTGAAATTGTAGTCGCAAAAAATGTACCAAACTTCTTAATTAAAAAAATTGCTTTTAAATTGGTTTGCATTCATGGTTGATATAATCCATTCAAAATTTGGATACACATATTCAATTAAGTTTATAAACCTTTTAGCTAAATTTTACTTATTTTGGACTTTATGTTTGGTAGTTAGGTTCGTTTGTACTTCTAATGTTGAACACAACCTTCCTCAATGGAGTTTATTCAAAATTTCTTACAAATCTACAAATTTAGTGCAAGTCCACAAAATATATTTTTCTCTTTAAGAAAAATGAATGGAGACATGAATAAAATGAATAGAGACATAAAGAAAAATAATAGACACCAAACGAATAGACCAATACACAAATAAAACATTTTATTCGTCTATTGCATAATTCTAAAAATAGAGATTTTTGAACTCGAGAAGATTTGAAACGCAAATATTTATCCAAATTTGAAACTCAGAAAAGGACACAAATTATTATTATAATAATCGAAAAAATCGAGTTTGATAAAATAATACTTTGTCTTTTTATTAAATAGATAAGGATAGAAAGTATTATTGTATAGAAAATCCTGGAAAAGGTTCCTAGCATTAAATCGATTAAAAGAGAACACGTAGTTTAAGAAATTAAATAATAAATATTCTACTGCATTTCAATGAAAACATTGCATACTTAGCTATAGAATTTTCTTTTGTATTGGACATTATATTTAGAGGAAAGGTTGTCGTAGAAACCGATAGATAATTTCCCGGAAATAAAAGTCATAGAAAATTGAGTGACAAAACAAAAACAACAAGTTTCATGCTGCAATTAATTCCATGATAGCTAGCAGAGCTCCATCTGGAAAAGTTAAGGTAGTATTATTTTCTATACCCGCCTCTAATAAACTTGTCACTTTATTACAAAACAGGATATCACGACGTCACTCTGGAAAACATCTTTGTAACCATTTATTAATATGGATAACCATGTTGATGTCCTACTTAGAGGGCTGATGAGGTAAAGATTAGAAAATAGTAAAAGATGAGGGTAAAGTTAATGGGAAGTAACTGATAATAATGAAAATCTTTATATATTATTTTGAATTTTTAGTATTTAATTACTTTTATTAATAACTGAAAATAAAAATCATGATAAACAATACCAATACTAGAAAGTTTCATAAAAAATAGTTTAGGTATTGTAATATTTAAAAATTTTCTATATTTTCTGTCTTATTTTTTATAATCTTGACACTACGCATTTTCTTTAAAAAGTATATTAATATTAAAACAAAAGAATTGGTCTCCTATAAGCTTTCTCACATTCTCCCCAATGAAGATGAAGTACTTTCTCCTGTATAGAAGTTATATACCGTAAATGTTTAAAAACTCATGTTTTTAGAGTTCCGCATATGAGTATTTTGTGTTTGTTAGAATAATGAAGAGAAATGAAAATCTTTTTTAAGCCATATTTCTAACCTTCCGAAAAAAAAATTATAAGTCTAGTAAGAAGTTCACATGCCAAATTTCATTCAATAGCATTTTTGAACTGTCGTATTTAATTTCATGAGACTGGCATACGGTCAAGTTTTTGACATATTTTGAATTTGATAAAAATATGTTTTAGATGTTTCAAATATTTTGTAGTTTCATTCATTTTTATTGGGATTTTAAGTTATCGAGTTTATATACGTGTGAAAATACGGACAGATAAATAATTAAACATTTGATGGATTTGGTTTAAATACTGATACAGAACTAGAATTTAAATGTTAAATAAAATTTGAATAAACTTAATATACTTTGTTTTTAAGTTTTGCAAGAAAAAGGTAGGAGGGTTGAAAATTGAGTTTGAAAGGCAAGCTAACATTAGGGTATATGTCTTTAGGATGCTCATTCATGAAAATATCCAAATGAAATAACCAGCCAATTATAACAAAATGACACTCAAATTTCTAGATAAGCTTATTTAGTAATAATGTATCACCCCTGACGTGCGAACAAGTAGGAAAGTGGTTAAGGCATTGACCAAGAATTCACGAGATCTGAGTTAGATCCTAAATTTCTTTCTTTCTTGCTAAATTTCTTTGTTTTTAAATCATTTCAAATTAATTTAACAGTTTACAAACAGATTAAATTGATATGCTAATAACTTTTTTTACAAAAATAAACATTTATTCTCCTATTTATTATGTTTCAATTTGATTTTTAAAAGGAAAATAACTATAAATATTAATTTGTTTTTAAAATATTTAGAATTATTTAAATAATTTAAAGACGGCTTCAATTAATATGATATTCATTTTTGTAAGGAATAATTAAGTCAGTTGGCATGGGTGACATATTATTAGTATATAAACTATGTTAAAAGTTTGAGGAGCTTTTTCTCAAATTTGACTGGCTTTTGCGTTTTAATATTTTCATAAATTGACATCTAAATCTGTATGCTAATTGCGTTTCACCATTATAATAATTCTAACCGTATGCCAATTACGATTCACCATTATAATAATTCTAACCGTATGCCAATTACGATTCACCATTATAATAATTCTAAC
>JAOUZG010027119.1:7094085-7124826 GCA_026289955.1 Argiope argentata
TTAATTAAAATGAGGAAACATATGCTATTAATTATTAATTTCTTTTGCATTAACATATGAATCCTCAGAACGTTGAAAATTCTTCTCGGCAAGGTGGAAGGTACAGGTAGATTCTTTTGTATCTAAATTATCTGAGAACATAAATTGCTGGCGTTATAAAGAGTCGAATTCGAGGTGCGAAAATCACTTTTCAGTCCCCTAACTATTAAAATATTGTAGTTATTGAAAACCTTTAAGAACAAAAGTTTCTGGCCTTAATAAGGCGCTAATTTGACTAATTGGATTTATTATCCTGTCTTCAATATTAGGAACGTTATAGAGCAAGGAAAATGTCCAACACCCCAATGTCCATTTTCAATTATTTTTGAGTTGGATAAGCCATTTATGAAGATGTTTAAGATTTTTGAATATCTAACAACATATCCCCAAGCCAATAAAAATCCTATCAAAATTACTCTAGTTATCGTAATCACAAGATAACATGGGGAAGTCTTTGTAAACACATTATATATATAGTTACTTTTAAAAGAAGGGAGGGTTCGGATGCTAGAAACAATTATCGGTGAAGAAATATCCCCTAAGTTTTGTCAAGAGAACCAATCAATTGGTAGACTTCTTATAGGAATCTAACTAAAAACAAGTGTTTTGACTTGTTTGGCCTATAATCATAAACTTTATAAAATGATTATCAACGAAATTATTTTTCGTCGGAATTGTCAAAGATCAAGTTTCTAAAAGTAAAACAATGATATATTATATTAATACATCATTTTAATATGTATTATATCACATCAATGATGTATTATATGAATACATCATTGTTAATGTGTATTATATTACATCAATGATGTATTATATGAATACATCATTGTTAATGTGTATTATATTACATCAATGATGTATTTTATGAATACATCATTGTTAATGTGTATTTTATTACATCAATGATGTATTATATGAATACCTCATTGTTAATGTGTATTATATTACATCAATGATGTATTATATAAATGCATCATTGTTAATATGTATTATGATACATCAATGACGTATTAAATGAACGTATTATATTCATATAAAACAGTGATGTATTATATGAATTCATTATCATAAAAATAGTTTTGCCGAAGGATAAAGCGAATAAAATTTTAAAGATAAACATACGTGTTTTACGCTCAATATAAAGCAAAATACTATAATTAATGCGTTCATGTTTCAAATTTTACTAAATTAATAAAACGTCTTTTGGCGTGTCTTAATATAAGCCATTATTTTTCGGCACTTGTTTTCAAATACTATGTATAAGAGAGAAGATTAATGAATAAAACAGAATTCGAATTCAAAGTCGCTGTAAATGTTTATAATCAGTTGCTAGGAAAGAATGTAAACAAGTACTCTATACACTGGATGCCGCCTATTTGTAATGAATTTATTACTTTTAGCATTCTAATTAGTGAGAGCGATTTGTGAACATGAAGATTTTAAATCCCTAAACTTGTAAACAAAGTAACCAACAGCTTCATAGTAAGGATTGAAACTATTTTAAATAAATTTTTACCTTTAACAATCCTAATAACGTGGGAGTAAAAAAAACCCCAGTTAAAAACGGTCACATTAGACAGACATATCAAACGTTAACTAAAGAAATGTTGTGCCTATGTTGGAACACATCACAATTGTATATTAATATGAAATAAATATAATTGTTTTAACTTTAATTTTTCCGAAAGTCAGTATATTATTACCACAATCTTTTTCAATTCCTATTTTTTCACGTGCTCTCTCTCTATATATTTTGTTTAAATTTTCAATCGGTAATACAATACCTTTTATTCATCCGCTCAAATTAAATTGATTTTTTTAACTTGACACTTGATGATTATACATTTTTTTCAAATATTAACTAATTAATTAAATTTAATTATATTTTTAATACTTTTATGGCGATTTAGCAGTTTTTAATGAAAATTGAAATCAACAAGCAGTAGCACAATCGGTAGAATGCAAGCATTTATGTATTCTTCCCGTGAAAGTAAAGAATGCAAGTTCAATTCTTGCGAAAATCAATCATTTTTGTATAGTTTTACCCACGTTATTTTGGACAGTGAGTTAGTAGACTAACTATACAAAAATGATGACTAACTATACAAAAAGTCTTTAGTTTGTAAAGTTTTATATTTTGAAAAAGTCTTAATGATTATAATGAAGGACTTTTTTCATAATATAAAACTGAAGTAATTTTAAGCTTTGGGTTTAATTTTAATTTCTCCCCTAAAAATATTTGTCATCAATTGTTGGTCACTTCTCCTGCCTAACTTTTTATCTAGAGCCGCAAATAAGAGAAATTTCTGATTATTTTTAACACTAAAATAACCAAGCAGGTGTAATATAAAGAAATGGAGAAAAAAAGCTAATACTTAAATAGCTTCAATGCAGAGTTTACACAAGCAAGAAGATTGTATAACGTAATATCAAGTGAACCAAAAGAATAAATAATTGCATTTAGTTATCTATGTTAAATATCTCCTCATTTTTCAAAATCAGATCCCTTGTTGAAATAATTCATTTTATTCTTAACCATCTTTGAAAATATCGAATTATATTTAAACAGTATTGTCCTGGAAATCTATGGATATTCGAGACCATGTATTAGAAATTACCGGAAAGGTAATTGTACTGTTAGCCTATTCATGGAGATATTGCAATGGCGCAGAGTTCAGTTGTCTCCAGCATGATTTAGATATATCCTCTGCGTAAAGGGCAGAGCCTTGACTGATCACGACCCCGGGAATTCCATCCTGAATTCCTATGTCGATGTTATGACGCCAATTAATCTCGGGTGTCAAGTTAATGTGTTAAGGGGACAGTGCACTTGTGGTTGTGTTTGCGGCTAAATAGGAATGACCATGTATTGTATAACAAGTATTAAGTAGACCAAGGGTAAAGCATCGGATTTAATTGCTTTGACATTATTGTTAACACACTCCGATTTTTTCAAAATCAGACGCTCTGTAGAAATCATTTTATTTATTTTTTAAATCAATTTTTAAAGTATCGAGTTATGATTAAACAGTATCGCCCGGAAAATCAATAAATTTTCGAGACTATTTATTATAAATTACCGGAAAGGTCTTAGCTTATGCATGGATATATAGCGATGATGTTGTTCATTTGTCAATTGTTCAGTTTCCCAGCTGTATGTAGAATGATTTAGATATATCCTCTGCAGAAAGGGTAGGGCCTTCACTTATTATAACTCTGAGAATTCCATCCTGAATTCCCATGTCCAAGTTGGGCGTGGTGGCCAGGTTATAAAGTCTGAGCTCGGGATCAGTAGAGATTGGGGGCGAGACCAGCTTCCAACAAATAACTGCCATGTAAGCGGTTCTGTTGCACATGCAATCCTTTGGAACCAAATGTCTTTCCCAGGAGTGCGGGGAATGTGCCAGCTCAGGAGTCTTCCTCGTCATCTGACCGTAGTTAAAAATTACGAGGTACATTCCAAAATAGCCCTAATAAAGCCTAGTGCTGCTTTACAGAGGGGAGTTAATATAACTAAACGGAATAATGTCAATTTTATGAGGCTAATTGTTCTCGGATGTTAAGTTAATGCGGAGAGGTGATAGCGCCCTTAAGTTAATGCGGAGAGGTGATAGTTGTATTTGCTGCTGAATATAAATATTCGACTCTTTTCCACTTTCGTTATACTGTCAATAGAATTAGTTTTTCTTTTATATTAACTAATTTATTAAAAAAACTAACTTATTCATTAACGTGTAACAAACACATATACGAATTATACTGTGTTTAAAAAAATGGTAAACCCATTAAGTTTGTAAAATTCTAACTACTAGGTGTTCAAGCCATAATTGGGTAAAACAAACTTAGGGATTTCCTGCACTTATTATTCTCATGTAAAAAATTCATTTTTTTTAAATTTATGTATTTGTTTCGATAAATATCGCAATTACTATGTAAGCAATTAACATGTCAGTTCAAAAGTAAAGTTGATTTATATTTATTTAAATAGTATTTCTTAAAACAATTAATTATATTTAAAGTCAGCAAGAAAATCTCTTTAGAACGATACGATTTATTATCATGTCAGAACCTGATGTTGTTTTTGGGATGAGGTTTTTGAAGTTAACAAAAAATCGTTGACGAAAAATATTTTTTTTTGCCTGAACGAGCATCTGAAAAAAAAAGCCACCCAGCTTTTAATAACGCGTTGCCATTGCATTTACAAACGCTCTGATTTTTTAAAAAATAAGTTAATGACTAGAGAAAATAAAACCTACAAAAATATCATTTTGAGAAAGCGATTATATGAAAGGAAATAAATAAAAAATGGGATATTTTTTAAACAGTAAATGCAAGTTTTTTTGGATCGTTTGCAATACTAAAGTGACTCATTCAATTAAAACATTAAAATGAATAATAATATAATTTAACTCGCACTAGCGCATTTTTCTTGGCTGTTTTAAGAAATGATGATCTGACATGATACACTGAATTAGGCATAACGGATTTCTTTTCCCTCTTTAATTTAACAAGTCACATTGTGGTCATAATGTGTGTTAAATCTGCCCTGATAGAAATAACCAAATAATTGTTTAAAAGACCAGATGATAAGTTGCGAGACAAAGCTATTGTACATATTATATCACTGGACAAAATTCAAAATATTATCTTTAAACGTTTTGAGATTTGTTTCCATTTTTATTCTGCCCAATGTAATATTAATAAGAGTGGATCTGATAAAACTTTATCTTTTAATTTAGAATATCTCGTCTAATTTTTCAATCTAGGATTTACCATAAAATTAACATTTAATATTAGATGAATTACTCATTTTATTTCTATCAGCTTTATGTTTTCACTTTGTATTTATGCTGTTGTTTCTTATGGCACTTTCTATAGACAAGCTTGCTGAGGTAGTCATCGATTTAAGCCTAATTAACGTCTCTTGTTTTGTAATTGCGGCAACTAGGGACAAGAATACTACTTTTGCTGCTCACTCATCACTTTCATAGTGTGTTTTTACAAGGGTGCGCACATTCCCACACCGAACAAACATGCGTGAATCGGCATTCGAATTCGAGAAATCATGGCGAAGATGCGATACCTCTTTGACAGAACATCGACATTTTGTATTTATATTAATTGATTTTATTTTAAACATTAAAAAGTTTAGTTTAATATTACTGTACAACTGTATACTATAAATTCTGTTCCATGGATATTGCATTCTAATATTTTAATGGGCGTTTTAAATTAACTCTTTGCACTTGGAAAAGAAATTGAACGCATGCTTATTTACATAAAAAAAGACTTATTTATTGCCACTAAATATACAATGAAGTGATAAAAGTCATGGGATAGCAATATGCAAATATACAGATGATAGTAGCATCGCAGAGAAAAAGTATAAATGCGCAGTTCGTTTTCCAGAGCTTTCATTTGTGTTCAAGTTATTCATGTGAACAGGTGTTTCGTGATTTATGGTGGCACGAGGAGAATTAACAGACTTTGAACGTGGAATGTTAGTTGGAGCTAGACGCATAGGTCATTCCATTGCGGATACCGGTAGTGAATTCAACATTTCGAGATCCACAGTATCAAGAGTGTGCCGAGAGTATGAAATTTCAGGCATCCCATCCCATCATGGACAGCGCAGTGGGCGACCACCTGCACTTAACGACCGAGACCGCCGACGGCTGTGTAGAATAGTCAATGTTAATAGACACGCAACACTTCGTCAAATAACTGCAGGAATCAATGTGGGACGTACGAGGGACGTGTCCGATAGGACTTTGCGGCGAAATTTGTCTTCCTTGGGCTAAGACAGCAGAAGACCGACTCGAGTGCCTTTACTGACAGCACGACATCGCCTGCAGCGACTCGACTGGTCCTTAGACCAGTGGAAAACCGTGGCGTGGTCAGATGAGTCACGATTTCAGTTGTCACGAGCTGATGGTAGAGTTCGAGTGTGGCGCAGACCCCACGAAGCCATTAACCCAAACTGTCAGCAAGGCACTGTTCAAGCTGGTGGTGGCTGCATAATGGTGTGGGCTGCTTTTACATGGCATGGACTCGGTCTTCTGGTGCCACTGAACCGATAATTAACTGGAAAGGGTTATGTTCAGCTGCTTGCAGATCACTTGCAACCATTCATGGATTTCACGTACCCACACAAAGATGCGATTTTCATGGATGACAATGCGCCATGTCACCGGGCCAAAACTGTTCGCGATTGGTTTGAAGAACATTTCGGACAATTCTAGCGCATGATCTGGCCACCTAGATCGCCCGATATGAATCCCATCGAGCATTTATGGGACATCATCGAAAGGTCCGTTCGTGCCCAAACTCCTGCACCATCCACACTTTCACAATTATGGACGTCTATACAGACAGCATGACTCACTATTCCTGCAGAGGACTTCCGACGACTTGTGAACTCCATGACACGTCGAGTTGTTGCACTTTGCTGGGCAAAATGGGGACCGACACGATATTAACCATCATCCCATGACTTAAGTCACTTCAGTGTATATGCATATATTAATTTGAATTTCTCTTAAAATGTATCTACATTTTTCTACCATTACGCAAAACGATTGAAAAATTAATAAATGTTTGTTATGATGATTGAGGGCAATCATTCAAACTAATTATTTAAATTGAAAACTAAACAAAACTGCAAAATGATGCACTGCCTTGGATGGTGAATGCAAGGCGCCATCCGAATGCAAAGGGTTAAAATTCTTGACTCCAGAATTATTTCTGGAAATTTGTAAAGGCTAATATAACTGGTATTCTACTGTTAAGCTCGTGTAACAAATATGAAATACATGCAAACTTAATATAAAAACATAATTTTATCAAATTTACATCAACTTATTTTCATTCAAAATTTTAGAATAATTTCTTTTTAAAACAACAAAATTAAATGTTCCAAAAGTATTACTGTTACCAATCTGAATTAACAACTATATACAAACTGATATGTATATTTATTAAACTACACGCGCATTATTTGTAAAGGAGATATTTATAATTTATGTCGCAAAACCCCACTTAATACGGTATATGTTGTCTTTCTTTCAGCTGAATAATATGAAATTATTTAAGATTTTTGCTATACAATTGTTAAAAAATATCTTAACAATTAATACCGCCGATCTAGTTGAGGCTCAAAAAATTTCAAATCAAGACGCTTATCAAATATTTAATACTTAAACTAGTTTCCATATAAATAAAAAATTGGCACTCAGTATTTACATAAAATTTACATATGATAAAAAAAATCAAGTCCAAAATTCAATAAAACCCCAAACCAAAGAGGCATTTGACATTGATTGAAAGATTCTACACGACATAAAAAAGATGTTGGTGAAAAAATTAATAGAACTGAGTTTAGGAATTCTATGGATATAGAATTTGAAAGTAGATAGTGGAAAGTAGAATTTCTGCTACGTCTTTTCTGAATTTGGTGAGAATAAGATCGAATAAAACATGGTACGAAGTCCTGATGAGATCGATGAACATAAGTCATAAATCATGCATAATCAATTGATCTTGTGGAAATGTGCTCACGTACGGACGTCTATTTCCTTTCTGGAGAAAGGAAATTAGAAACAGATCTTTACATCCTAGCCTAGATAAAATTTGTCTGATATTTTCATATTTTTGAAGAAATAATTTAAAACTGTATTGTAAAACTTATTGGAAAATCTTGATTACTCTTTTTTATATTTTCACTATTTTAGTGATATTTAATGTTAGTGATGATATTTTCACTGATTTTTTGGTGATGTTGATATATATTAAATTAGTGATAACATTTACACATCTATTTTGGTGATGTTGATAGCTACGATATTTTATCACTTTCCATAAATCAGTAGTGTTACAACTGCTTATATTAAACAATCCTTGCCAACTCATATTTCTCAGAACACATGTTAGCTTCTTCAAACCCTTAATTAAAAAAAATATTTCATACCTTAAATCCTTAATTTATATATTATAATATTAAAAAACCCGATATATATATATTATATATATATATATAGATAGATAGATAGATTCTATTATAGTAAATTTCCAGTTATGTGACAACATTTTTATTTTAATTCATCATCTTATTATTATCTTTGTCTTTATTTTTTAACTCATTAAGTAATTTTATCCAGTTTGAAAAATCAATTCTGATAATAGCAGGTCAACCTTTTAAAATATACATATGCTTTCAATTAAGCGTAAATAATAATAATGCAATACTGGTAAAATCAGGTAAAACTATATGTGGTTGAAAGATGTTGATAAGTATTTCCATTTATGCTTTTTTTCATTGTTTACGTGATTTTGACCTCCATTATTCAAAATCCTCTAACGAAAACAACATCATGTTCTCACATGATAATAATAAATTTCCCAATTCCTCATAGTTGACTATTGACATATTAAATTTAGTAAGGATGAGGAAATAAATTTGTACAGGCAACTTACAGATGTCGGAATAAAATATAAAATATGAAAGCTGTAGTTTAAAACGTAGTTTAAAAATCTTTGTGAATACGAAACAGGCCAAATTCCGTTTGCCTTTTTTTATTTGAAAAGTTTTATAGCTTTATGCTTTTAGGTAGGGTACGTTCGATTATGAATAATAAAAAGGATTAGTTCCGGATAATTACATTGTTTCAATCGCCATTTTATGAAAAAATACTAGGATAATCTCATATTGGACTTATTAGGATACTCTTTTCCATAGAACGGCACCCCAGACATGGAAACAACATGGAGAAAAACCCGGAATGGTGATTGGTTCTCGACGTCCTAGTAGGTATAAAAATTATATGAAGGGCTACACATTAGTAATAACCTGATGTTTCTCCAAATGGAGGGATGGTAATGTAGCTGGTGATGGTATTTAGGACTCAACCTGAGTTTCTGCTGATGCAGTTGCCGCAGTTCGGTCAATCAAATTTATCACTGTGTCTTAGTGACGCGATGGGATCGTCAACTTAGGATTATTAAGATAGGTCATCCCATTGGGGAGCACCCTATACACGGAAATGGGAAACTTCTGGAATAATGGTTGGTTTACGCTGTCTTGGAGATTATAGATAGGATATGGGATGGTTTTTCCTTACCGGTGTCATGAAGTCCTTGCTTCAGAAAGGTTTGCTCTACAGCTGATGATTAGCCTTAAAGATTTAATCTTAGTTCATGGGGTTATTTATCTTTATTCATGTGCCTTCGGACAGAGCAGTGTACTCAGTTAATAGGTAAGTCTTATTATACATATAAAAGACGATGTGATATCAGTATATGAGTGAGCTAATATTATTTACATGGAATATGCTGGTGCCGGCTTTCTGGCACAGAGGTAGCGCCCCTACCTTGTGTTCTGGAGGCCCTGTCTGTGCATGGTTGTTCTTTTGTGTGATATTTGTGAGATGTGTGACTGTACCCCCGTGTAAAAAGAGGCTGTGCAAGCTAATGTGGTGAGAGTGTAGCTAAGTCGTGCTCTTGGCCCTAGTTGGTACTACTTAAAAAACAAGAGATGCCTTTTTCGGCTTAAATCTGCAGCTGTATCAGCTGAGAGCTTTTCCATGACAAGTACCATAAGCAACAACAAAAACAACAGATTCTGTAAAAACGAATATCAAGTGTTGAGTCTACAGATTCTGTTCACAAACCCTTATTACCAGATGCTTTCTCCTTATTGCCAGAGGTGTTATGTGCTTAAAATAATCAAATTAGTGTCCTTCAGAAAAATTCTAATATTTATAGGTCCTTCTTTTTTTTCTGCCTATGAGAAAATTAAGAAATTCTTCCTGTTTTGGACTTACAAAAAATGATTACTGCTGGAGAAAATGAAGGAAAGGAAGCCCCCATTTATTCAATTATGTGATTTATCATTTCGTTTCGTAACTGGAAATTAATAACCTTAATCAAATATTTAATTCAAAATGATATGACAAGCGATACATTCAAAGAAAAATAGATATCGGTCTTATAAAGATATAGCTCTGGAATTTTTTCAAAATCTCAGACTTTCCATGCGATAAGTTGATTTCCATCAAAGGGATGAGTTTCCCGAAGCAGACGTAGAAGAAAAGAAGCAATTTTGACAAAGGAGGCCCGGGACTCCAGTTGACAGCATATATTGCCCGAAAGACATAAAATGTCGGTTATTTCAGCTTCGGAAGATGAATTAAAATCGTTCTAGGCATTGACAGTCAATCGGAATTCTTCAGATTCGTTCCATCTTTTCACGGGCCCCTTCCTCCTCTCGTCCTTATTCCTGACGGCAAAAAAGTTTCCTCATCATGCCCCATTTTCAGGAAAGAACGAAAGGGGTCCCAAAACCCTTTTCGCTGCAAATTTTGAAAAGAGTCCTTCAGGTTTTTATGGGTTCATTTTTGAAATTTTTACAAGTAGGCTTCAGTACATTAGTAATTTGTTTTTGTGAGCGAAGTATATAACAAGTAATGCATAAAAATAATGTTAAAATCAATTTCTACTTAGGTGAAGAAAGAAAAAAAATATTTCAGTTACTTTTTATTAAATAATTACAATGAATATAAAAAAATTATCATAAAATGATTGATTTTGGCAATAATTGAATTTGAATTCTTTACCTTCACAACAAAATTACTGAGATTCTCGCATTTCACCGACTGAGATACTGCCAGTTGATTTCAATTTTCATAACAAACTACTAAAACTCTATTTAAAGTACTAAAAATTAATTCAATTTAATTAATGAAATAATATTTGAAAAAAAAATGAGTTACCAACAAGTGTTAAGCACTGCAATTTTAAAAAAGGCATTTAAAATGTTGTTGTTGTGTCAAATGGCACTTGTCATGGACAAGACCGCCGCTGAACCCAGCAGCAGATTAAGCCGAATGAAGCGTCTCTTGTATTTGAGTAGCGCCAGCTAGGGCCAAGAGTACGACTTTGCTACCCACTCACCACATTTGCTTGCACAACCCCTTTTTACAGGGGGCGAACACTCACACATCTCACAGATAGAACAAAGAAGAACAACCATGCCCAAACCGGGACTCGAACCTGGGACTCACAGAACACGTGGAAGACGCGCTACCTCTGTGCCAGCAAGCCGGCGGCATTTAAAATTGAATGGATGTACCAAAAGTTTTTTATTAACCTCTTAACTCTCACTCCCGTGAAAATGACGGGACCGGGTTTCGACCTCCATTTCTCGCATCCGTGATATTGCCTGGCTAGGGTGATCAATAGAAATTAAACAAAACGATTAAAAACGAGTTGAAATGATCAAATAGCGTCAGTGTTTTTTTACAATAAGACGTTAATAAAATTAAACCAAACCAAATCCAAAGATACATAAAATTCCCTTTCTTGAATCCACAAGTGCCAAAGAAATCCCTATCAAAATTCATAGTAAAAGCCCAAATGAAAAAACTTCTTATACTTTTTCTCCTCTATTCTTGTGCGAATAGATATTTATCCCAAAGTATACACAATGCTACATTTATCCCAAAGTATTTTATTCCACATTTATCCCAAAGTACATTATTCCACATTTATCCCAAAGAACATTATTCCACATTTATCCCAAAGTATATTATTCCACATTTATCCCAAAGTATATTATTCCACATTTATCCCAAAGTATATTATTCCACATTTATCCCAAATTATATTATTCCGCATTTATCCCAAAGTATAAACAATACCCTTTCGTGTAGAGAATAAATTGAAATTAATTCTAAATTCGTTTTCTTTTCGGCCACTTATATGCAAAACTATATTACATGAATATTTATTAGATTTAATATTTTTTATAAAAATAGACCCTCCCTTTTAAAAAGTGGAATATCAGATCAATATAAATAAATCAGAAATCAATGTAAGGAACTTTTATGTTTCTCAGTACACTTTTGAACTTATATGCAAAATTATATAACATGAATATTTAATAAATTTAATATTTTTTATAAAAATAGACCCTCTCTTATAAAAATTGGAAAATCCCATCAATATAAATAAATCCGAAATCAATGTAAGGCACTTTTATGTTCTTATTGAACTTATAAATTTTCATGTAATATAATTTTGCATATTAGATCTAATATATTTTATAAAAATAAACCCGCTCTTATAAAAATAAATTGTAAAATAAAAAAATGGAAAATCAGATAAATATAAATAAATTTTAAATCAATGTAAGGAAAAATATATTACATGAATATTTATTAGATTTAATATTTTTTTTATAAAAATAGACCCTCTCTTATAAAAATTGGAAATTCAGATCAATATAAATAAATCAGAAATCAATGTAAGGAATTTTTATGTTTCTAAGTACACTTTTGAATTTTATGTTTTCAATGAACTTTTATGTTTCTCAATGCATAAAAGAGCGAAACAAACCTCCGAAATCTCTTTCAACAACAGCATATCTGTGGATATGAAATAAATATTTGAGGTTTAATTTTCATCCCAAATTCCAAAATATTCAATAAGAAAATCACTGGAGGATGTTCTCAGAAACCTTTTAAATCTCTTCCGCCAATCTGCACGTTCCAGTTCCCAGCTGCATGTCCATTCATTTGGAGAAACGCAGATAGTGCATCTTTCTAATAGGGTAAGTAATTACTGGGGGCCTCCCTTTGGACCGGCGCTGCTTAATGGAGAAGCATGTCATTAACCCGGCTCAGATTTACACCCATTGGTGGGAAGATAGCAGAGATTAAAACAGGGCAAGGAGAAAGGAGAATGTTTACCATTAGCAAAAGTACTCGGAGAGAATAAAATGGCCCAAAATTAAGTCTCGTTTTACTCAGAGGAATAAGCTGCAACTGTTGCAAGTGGGCACCAACTATCATATTTTTCACAGAGATACAATCTTTGTTATTTTAGAGGGAGATGGTTATCGTTCGCTGTTCATAATTAGCAGAGACTGATAACGTATCTTTAATTAATCTAGAAATGCATAACAGGAGGCTTCCTATTTCTAATCAAATGCGATACATTATTTGATATCTAATATGCTCTCAGATTTAGATTTAATTTCAATGGCGAATTGCTGAGCAGTCTTTTAAATGTAATTACTTTCATGGATTATTTTGTGATCAGAACAAATTAAAATTCGCTGAAATCAGTAGAGGAGGAAACCTCAAAATGATACAAATAGTTATTCAGCTTGGTGTGGACTTACTTTCTATTCCTTAAATAGATTAAATATTTTGTACATAATTTACTGTTCATTATTAGAAATGGCTATACAAATGCATTTTTGAATCATGTTATGAAAATAATCGAAACTATGTTTTATCAGTTGTCTTATATCCTTCAATATAAGACAACCTTCAATATTGTTATAGGATAGGAAGGATATATAAGATATCCTTCAATATTGTTATATCAGTTGCCTTAAAAAATTATGTTCATAGTGTCTAAGAACCATACTAATGGAGTCATGTCTCAAGACATGACACAACAAGAATTGAATGTCTTATTCAATATACCTTCCAACGTCAGCAATGCTATAGCTCGCTTTTATTAATTACCACACAAACTATATACATTAGACAGATATTTGATCCTTAGATGCTACCAATGGAAGATCATCATGCAGGTAAATATTAAAAAAGCATTGGAAATTTATTTTAAAAATTTACTTCAATAATGAAACATAATGCTAAAATTTTAAATGTAGTCAAATTTGGGGAAATGTCAAGCAATAAATTGGAATAATAAGCAAGATATAGTTTTTTGATGTTTTAAAGGGTGTAAAAATCAGTTTATTAATATTTTGGGTAGTTATCGCTAAAAAGTGCCAAAATTTAGCCCAATCTAGAACGTAAATTCAGAAAAAAGTTGGTGGGAGACACATATTTTCATTTTCTAATGTATATCACCATTTTTCATGAGAGAAATTTTTAATATATCATATTTGGTAGCCATAAAGTAAACGATTTGTTACTCACAAAAACAAATACACTATGATAAAAAATATTTTGTAATCCGATTTACCAAGTAAATAAATCACAGTATATAAAATGTATGCATCATATTAGTTCCTAAGAATATCTCTGAAAGAGTATTCATGTATTGATATCATGATAGCAATTTCAATAAATTGTCAGCTTTAAACTTAATATAATCATCAAATTTCAGTGTAATATTATTAATTTAGAAAATTCAATGGGGATTTCTAGATGTTTCTCTCGTAAATTGATTTTAGAACTGCTCTCAACATTTGTACTTTATCAATTTATTTAGATAATAAAACCTATTTTTTAATATTTTTCTAAGAATATTAAATTCTGTTATCTTTTAAAGGCTTGATGCAACCAAGCAGGCTAATTAAATTTGAACATGGGAAAATGATTGCATTGAGTAAAAAATCGTAAATACAAATTGTTTTCAACCCACATGATAAAGTTAAATATTTGATATTTACGCTGTCTTTATGAGTTAGACGCATTTTAACACAACTATTAATGGCTAACAAAAATTTGCATTTTTCATTTCAGAAATATTTATGCTGGAGAAATAGTTTGAATTTAAGGATTATTTTCAATTATTCCCAACAGAAAATGGAATTTTAAACCCCATTAACTCCTATTTATAGCTCTCTCTCTCTAACTCTTATTTATATTTTATGGAGGAATTTTTACTTCTTCATAAAATATGGTTTTTATTAGGTTTATGTTTATTAAATTTAATAATTTAGGCAATGATGACGATTTTTTCAAACATTTTTCAATTAGTTCTAGTGGTTTTGGTAGGCATTTATTGCCCAGATTAAATTACAAGTTCATACCAGCTATCTTGATAATGATGTTAAAACAGATGACACCAGCCATGTATCTTGATAACTGTCATGTGTTTCAATACTAAAATATGTAAAATTTAATACGCAGTAAAACTATGGATCAGCATTTCAGATTTTCAAACAAAACGTTATAAAATTCCTTAAAATTTAAAATAAAAAAAACTTAAAAAAAATGTTTTGTTGAAATAGTAACAACTGCTGATTATGGCTGTTTAACTATCCTAACATAAATATTTAGCTATTCTAACTATTAGCTCATAATTTTCCTATATGTATTTATATATCTTGTTCAAATTTTCAGTCGGTAATAAAATACTTTTTAATCATCCATTCAAGTCCAAATACACTTTTTTAAATTTATAGTGAATGATACTTGTTGTTAATAGTTTTTCAAAAATACTAATTCATTAATTAAACTAAATTAGTTTTTAATACTTTAAACAGAGCTTTGGCAAAAATTGAAATCGACAGTAACTCAATTGCTAAAATGCAAGAATTTCTGTACTTTTCACTTGAAGGTGAAGAATAGGAGTTCAATTCTTGTAAAAATCCATAATTTTTTGATAATTGTTTCGAAATTTTTGCTTCAAGTATGCGCTTTATCCAAATGCTTTTCCAGAATATGTTTGCAGCAGCGATTAAGTTGTTACATTAAAGACCTTCCTCAAGAAATTATAGAAAAATTGAAGAAATGCTATGTTCAATTCCGATTATTCACCTTAAATTCATTGTCATCAATTGTTGTGCACTTCTCCTACCTATCCTTAATGTAAACTTCGTGGCAAGACAGACATTCGAGAAGGAGAATGGAAAATTGCGAGGATTTTGATTTTCTATTCTGACACTTAATATTGCGATTCTGTCATATTATATATATATATATATATATATATATATATATATATATATATATATATATATATATATATATATATATATATATATATATATAATTGTATTTATTTAATAAAAAGTAACTGAAATGAAATTTTTCTTTGTTGACCTAAGTATGAATTTATTTAATTTTTTTTAGATTACTTGTTTGTTAAAATATTTATACTATTAATTTATTCAAAAAATTAAAGCTAAGTAATATTTTATAGAAATGGTTGATATTTTGAGTCAGTCCCAAATAACTTGAGAACTTGACTTGAAAAAAATATATTGTGACATATGTTTTCCAAAAAATATGATCTTTTTTGTAAATAACATTTTTTGAATCTAATCTTTTAGTATTTCTGTATGTTCTTTTTTTTTTTTTTACTCCAAATATTTTTATTTCAAAACGTAAACGTAAAGCCAATTTTTCCGAAATAAAAATATCCTGATAAGATTAAGAAAAACTTCTTAGATATTTTTGAATAAAAATTTGGAAGCCTTTGTTTCATGTTGCATAAATTATGCTTGTATGAATATTTGCTTGTGTTAAATAAGGCTTGTATCAATAGTTTCTTTATTTCGTTTATATTTCGTTTTTCGTATTTATATTTTCAAAAGATTTTCAACAATCGTAGTCCGTAGAGCATCAACCTATTCATTGTTTAGAACTATAAGGTTGCATATAACTTCGGACATGCGTTTTTCTTTTCTGTTTCTTTTTTTTTCTAGCCTTTGTTCTTTTTTTCTGAACCTTTTTTTTCTTTTTTTTCTTTAGATCCTAACTATTGAAAAAATATTTTGTAGGGATAGGGTACGTAAATTTTCATTCAACATCGAGTCAAAGACAGGGAAAAGCTAAATAGATAGAAGTTTTAATTTTTCCTTAACTTAAATATGATTAATAATATATATACCATGGGTTTAAAAATATTTGTGGTTCAATGAAGAAGCAAAAATGAACTTACAAGGAATTTAAAACATTTTATTATTTAATTTTGAAGTTTTGTTACAATTCAACTCTGTTTTACTTTTGTTCGAGTTATTTGGAATAGACATTATTGTTACTTTTGATAATATTCGATCTTTATATTTTATGTCATGTAAATATTAATTTTTTATGCCCCCTGACTTTTGATTTATTTATTTTAATTAAAACGCCCATATCATATAGTGGAACTTCTTCAGTTATAATTTAGTCATTACAGTTTGTTTTCACGGTACTTATCCGCAAACTGAACGCCATCGAAAAATCGCCAAAGAAATTTGGCAGAAGAAATGAAGAAAAATATTTGGCGGAGTTCTACATTATTTGGCAGAATTCTACATTTATTAATTCTACATCTTCCGCTGGTGCCCGGATAACGGAAAAGCACCATTTTCACTTTATTGTTTAAAACAAACATGAGATACCTCGATGCAAATTAAGAGTAGTGACATATTTATTTTCCCAATTTTTTTCATCCTCACAGTTTCCAAATTTGAAAAATTAGAGGAAGAAAATAACGAACAAAATAACATTTTCTTTTCTATTTCTCGACAAAGGGAATCAACTTATCTTCTTAATCACTGAAAAGATATTATTTCTCTCAGTATTATTTTCACGGAAATACTGAGAAAAAATTAAAAATCATCATAAGAGTATTGGATGAATGAACAAGAAAGGAAAACAGTTTATCTTGAAAGTTTTAGTTAGAGAACTCTGTATTGTCCGAAGCAGAGTTGAAAGATACAAGTACAAAGATTGCTCGCATAATCTTCTACACGTCATTACGTCCCTGGCCATCTTCCCAAATCCTAAAATATAAGTTCCATTCATTTTGGAAATAAAAGAACAAAACGTTTAAAGGAGGTTTTGTAGGGCCGCGGACATTTATTATTTTGCAACTCTCATAATTGGTACAAATTTATTCATTACTAGCTGAAAATATTTTTATTCTAAAATTTTCTAAGTTGATTTAAAACACCTGGCAAACTTTCAGTTTATTTTGAGGAGTTTATGGAAAATATCTTAAGTAGATAAACAAATATATAAATATAAAAATGAAAATTTAAAATTTTTACCGAAATGAACTAATCAGTTGATAAGTCATCATTTTTTACTAATACGAAGTCAAGTGTTCATTTCATTTGGAAACTACATTAAAGCTTTCATCAACCTTAAGAAACTGAGAGCAAATTTTCAAGCAAATAATTAATTCACACGCATTTAAAATAATTACTTAACACGTTGTTTCCTGAGAAGGTAATTTGTGATCGATGAGGCCACATGAAATACATTGTAACGAATTCGTCGAGGTTATTAATTTGTTAAATAAAGATTCTTGAGTTTTAAATGAGAATAAATACTTCGATTTAAAGTACATATTTATGTTCATTATGAGACACTTTTAAAAATAAGTTATTTAAATAAGCATAAAAGTTTGCAAAAGCTAATCAGTTTGGTTTAAAAAATCAGCATCTTTTTGCATGAGGAAATGTAGTAGTTATATCTTTAATCAATACATTACGTTTTTAAAAATTGCAATTGCCTTTTTGGAATTTCACACTAGTTATATACGATGTCTTTATCTTAAACTATTTGCAAGTTTCTGCTTTCATTCCCAAAAATTATTTAAAGTTTTGTTTTTACAAAGTATTAAAAATAATGAAACAACCGAAATACCTTCAGGGGCGAAATTTGTAAAGAGTTTAAAAAATTTATTTTGAGATATCTCTAGAAATTACTAACCATTAATAATGTAAGTAAATTGTTTTGTGTTTTCATCTATATATTATAATAATTAATATCAATATTAATACATGGATGGGTGTGTTGGTGCCCTATAAGTCAAAACACTTATAGCTTCAAAATTGGATACCCGCATACCTTAAAATGGATAGAATATGCACGTCGGAGCGATAGTTTTGAAATTTTAATTAAAACTTTAATTAAATTAAAAAGTTTGTCGAGTTTGAGATTATTTTCGATATAACTTCTAAAAATATTATCACAGTTTTAAAATTAAAAAGAAAAATTATGTTTTGTGTTACCAATTTAATTGGTACATTTGATGAATTCAGGTATTTTATTAAATTATTATTTGGCTGATTTCTAACAACAGATTAAATTGTAGCACTGATAATCACATCACTAATAACATTCATTATTTCATCAAATATTTGATCATCAGATTTCTATACATTTTAAAAGTGAAAAATGATTTTGTTTAATATTTATATAGTAATAAGAAAATTAAAAGAATGCTAGAATTTTAAGAAATTTAGAAGTTAGGAAGATTTTATACAGATTCTAAGATACGGGGATGTTTATAAAAATTCTCATGTACACAATAAAGAGAACTTAACTATAATAACTAAAGTAACGTTTTTAATGTTAGATATTCTGGCAAAACCGTGAACAATGCAGTATAAAAATGATTTATGTGAAATGAAACAAACTATTACTCCCGTCCAGCCAATCGATAGCCCGAAAAGATTAGTATGAAATCAAAATTGGTGAAATTGAAAGGGGTTCTATATTTTCCTAGTTATTTTAAATAAAGAAATAAAATTATTGAAATCGGATCAGCTGCTAAGACTACAAATTCAAACCTTTTTTTTGCTGTGTTTTGTGAATTTATTATATTATTAATTATATATCATGATGTATTGTGTTATTAATTTAATCTTAGGAAATTAAATCAAACTATTATTTATTGGCTGCTTGTAAAATGAAATTTTTAAAACATGGCAGTTATTATGACATATAATTCTCTCCAATTGAGAATTTATAAGGAAATAATAGTTTGAAACTTTCCAGAAAATGGTATAGGTAATTAATCTATTACCAATGGCCATCTTAAAGCTTAGATTAGTTCTATTAATGTCCCGTTATGAAGCAGCACTAAGGCTATTTTGGGATGGACCTTTGTTCTGTGGTCAGATGACGAGGATGATACCTAAGCTGGCATCCCACCGTTCCTCACCAGCAACAGAAAGTTTGATTCTAACGGATTTAACTTGCAACAGCTCTCCTTACACGACGGATCTATGGTGGATGACAATTTTTTTTTTCATATCATTTAAATTTATTCCAATTTTTTTGAAAAATATAATAATCATGTGGAATTTAATACAAATTTATACTTTCAAAATGAAGTAATAACTTATATGCATAGTTATCTTAAATATGCAATTTTGTGGAGAATTTTTAAATGTAATATATTAGAGAAAAAAAGGTAAATATATTAATATAAGGAGATCCATTTATGATATTGTGTATAATAATTTCTAATAGCAGACCAGCGTTTATATTTCATGCTTATTTATGTTACAGTTATAATATTGTTGCATGAACCAAAAATTTTGAGGGTTTTGCCGTAGACTAAGAAGAGTAAAAAGGAATCGATTTTAATTTGTAACCATTCAAATATCAATGATTAAATTGGATTCTGGGTCAAATTCAGAAATCAAATCATTAATCATCGACAAGAAAATCCATTTCCTTTAATCGCGGATCCAATTTTGGTTCTAGTTAGTCTCCATTTTATTCTCTTTCGCTTTGCCTTTAATTCTACGCATGCGCATCGTTTTAATAGAACTTCTGAGATGAAATTAGAGAAAAAAATGACACAAAACAAATATGAAATCTCGAATCAAATTTTAAACAAAAACCAAGCGAAACATATATCTTATTTGTAATAAAGTCTTAATATTTTTATTGATATTGTTTCTCTTAATTTCTATTTCATTCAAGATTTTTAAGTAATATTAATTATGATTTTGATTTATTGGTATTTGTATTAAAGAACACGCACTTTTAGAATCCCTTGTTGTTGAATTTCAGAACATAAACTATTGAGATTCTGAGTTTTGATGTTTTTAAGATGCAATAAACATAGATTCCGCATTACACAAATTACGATTAAGTCGTAGATATTGTAATCTTTGACTCTTTTTACCAGAGCATACTTATTTAAAATCTATCCTTCATGACCTTTCTAATTTGGTTTTGCCCTCATAAATTAAAAATAATCAATTAGCCTAATCTAGTTACAGTTTTTTCAGTTTTTCAAAATCAGTATATTTCAGTTTCAAATTCAAATAATCTCTTTTTCTGATTTTGAGGAATAGCGTTAAATTGTGATGAACAAGAATGAAATGTAAATGTATTCTTTTAATATTTAATACATATTTTTCTAGTAATATTATTTCATTGTCTCTGTCCCTATTATTTATAAAGAATGTGTATGCCTCTTTCTAAATGCATTTCTTTGATTATGCATCTGTGTGTTGGAGTTCTGAAAGCGAGTACAGATATCGAATTTAATTTGTATATACTTTAAAGAGTGGGGATATATTAAGGATAGCTTTTTTTTCACTTTCAATTAGATTTTTTTAAATTTAAATATTTTAGCAACCATTAATCTTCGCGAGCCAACTGTTCACCAAAGGTACACGATATCTAAATAGTTATGAGTACAATATGCAATACTAAAAATAAGAAAAACAAGGAAACAGCATGCAACCAAATGAGGTTCCAAATTTATTATTAAAAAATTATAGATTGAAAAAGGTCATACATATATTAGATGCAAAAGAACAAAGATATCTTGAAATAAAAACATATATTAGAAGCAAAAGAACAAAGATATTGAAAAGGAACGTATACTAGATGCAAAAGAACAAAGATATTTAAAAAGAACGTCTATTAGATGCAAAAGAAGAAAGATATTGAAAAAGAATGTATACTAGATGCAAAAGAGCAAAGATGTCGAAAAAGAACGTATACTAGATGCAAAAGAGCAAAGATGACGAAAGAGAACGTATGATAGATGCAAAAGAACAAAGATGTCGAAAAAGAACGTATACTAGACGCAAAAGAACAAAGATGTCGAAAAAGAACGTATACTAGACGCAAAAGGAAAAGAATATTGAAAAAGAATATATACTAGATTCAAAAGAGCAAAGATATTGAAACAGAATATATACTAGATGCAAAATAACAAAGATATTGAAAAAGAACATGTATTAGATGCAAAAGAAAAAAAGATATTTAAAATACGAAAAAAAAGACATTTTTCTGGTTCTACAAGTAAAATCGATATTAAAAATATGTTAATAAATATTTAAATTTCCTGAGGCAACGCTCTAAGGAATCATCTGCCAATATATTCAAACTCCATTGGCATTGTAGGATGGATCGACTAGATTTTTGTTTCATTTTGAATATAACATTGGGGTGGTTGTGGGGGAGGAATAACTAATTTCGAACTGTAATAAGAGGACTAAAGTCATGTGAAAGCGTGCATCAGATTTCGAATTCTCAACGCAATAGTAGAAGGAGAACGTGGTATTCTGTCAAATTTTAGAACGGAACGCATGAATTATGAAGATGGCGTATAAGATAGAATGTTAACTGTATCAATCACTTCAGTTAAAAGGATTTCCATTGAAAGGATAAATGGTAGCCGAAAATAATATTTAGTCCTTGACTTTCTCCTGTAACTCAAGAATGTTACTTTTTTTTAAAAAAAATTTGTTGATTAATATGCAAATTTTATTATATATGTTTATGTTTTTCCTTTGTATTAAAAGATTGATATATTCTTGGTTTTCATATTAAGATAACGTTTAAAACAACCATTTACCTAATAAAAGTTGCCATTCTCGTTTATTACGTTCATAAAAAATAAATATTCAAACCAAGAGAATCAATTGTATACCTGGATTTCATATAAATACACAATTATGGATTTATTATATTATATACCCCAAATTTATTATGTTTTCGATTTATGGTAATCAATTATATATGAAAGTATAAATGGATATAATGTAATTTTATGCCAAATATGGTGTAAATTAATAATTTTCGTGTAAAGTCAACATTCCCTATCTCATTCGTATAATTTTCTGAGCTTTGATATTATGATGCTGAAAAAGAGGAAAACTGTTCAGGACGGTTTAAAATTTACTAAGTGTATAGCGATGGAAACCAGACGTATCAAAGTAGACGAAGCCACCAATATTTTCTTATCATAAGGGTTCTACTTATTCAGTAAAATAACGCTAAGAAACATTCTACCCAACGAACGATTGAAACAAAATAATTGAGATTTGACGAAATGGAACACCAGCAATACAGTCCAGACCTGGCTCCAAGTGATTTTCCTATGTTGAAAGAGGGGGGGGGGGATTTGCAGATGACAAGGAAATAATTGTCACTATGCAGAAATGGTTGCATATATGACGAAAAACATTTTTCTTCCGACGGAATAATAATTTTAAAAAAAAATGTGAAACGTTGGATTTGAAAGGGAAAAAAAGGCATAAAATAATGTATGTTCCAGTTTTTAATCATTAGAATAAATGCATTTCTTTTTTAATGGTCTTTAACTTTTTGACTATCTCACTGTTCATTATAAAGTTGGAGAATCCTCCAATGAATATATAAAGCAAAAAGTTTCAACAAGTTTGAAAACAAATAATTGCTTTTTGTCCAAAGAAAAATACAAACATAAAAGGGTATAAACACAGAACTTGTAGAAACTTAACAAATCAGTCGAAATACAGCTCATTAAACAACTACACAAAAACACACACTGCAGAATTAGTTTGTAGAGTGATTAAGACTCTAAAGAACCAAACTAACTTGAATCACTTTCTGCAATCATTTGCATTTATATACACGAGCAAGTTATTTCCAATAAGTATCTTGAAGTAGAAGAAGAATCTTGCAATTCTTGTTGTTGCTCTTACAACTGGCATTTGCCTTGGGCAAGCCCTCCGCAGATACAGCAATAGATTTTTGCCGAAAGAGATTTCTCTTGTTTTTGAAGTAGCGCCAACTAGAGCCAAGAGTTCGTCTTAGCTACACATGCATCACAGTCGCTTGCACAGTCCCTTTTCACATGGGGGTACAGTCACACACCTCACAGATAGCCCTCAGAACACACATGCCCAAACCGGGACTCGAACCCGGAACTCCCAGAATACGAGGAAGATGCGCTACCACTGAGTCAGAAAGCAAAAAAAAAAAAAAAAAAAAAAAAAAAAAAACGTATTTTTCAGAACCTTCATATTTCTGTCCCTAAATGTTTTCCTTAAGTTTATCTCAATTTCGGGGTCTCCATAGTTATGTCATCCAGTCAGCATCCATTAACAAAATCTGTGAATTTATCTTCTTTAATATTATTCTAATCGTGCATGAAAACAGTTTCGCAACAGCATGTTTCATGTTCATTGCAGAAGGTGTAGCTCAGGTATCGGCCTCGTCATCTGGCCTCGGTTCAAAATTACAAGGTCTGTCCTAGAAGAGTCCTAATGTTGCTGCCTTACAACAAAACGTTAATATAACTAAACTAAAAATGCAGCATAATTATTCATTATTACAAAAAAGTATATTTGTTTCTCTGAGAATATTTATATAAGCCATAAAAATGAGATAAATTAATACTTAATATTAGTTTATAATATGAGCAAAGCGGTTGAATTTTAGAAAGGAATATATTAATTTACAACATGAACTCCCATTTCTATTTTCATTTTTATTATAGAGAACATATATTTTATCGACATTTCCCTGGGGGTATGGAAATTGATTAGAGGAAAAGCAAATTTCTAAAGCTCGAAAATAAGATGAAATTTTAAAAACTGATTTCATTTTAATCGAAACAACTATTGCAATTACTTTGAAAAAAGCAATTATTGACTTTCGGCGAGATACACAATCAGAGAGTCATTTCGTAAAAAAATTTAATTTGTAACATTTTTGCGTTCAACATTACTTACAATAAGCAAACATACATGCATTATCAATTATTAAAATGAGATATAACCTAATTTTACAGTTAAATATTTGTTCATAGTAACTAATTTTTATACATATAATAGACTGTATTCTACAAGAATTAATTTTATAGTTATTTTTCAAATGTCAAATGTTTTCAAATGTTTTTTTTCTTCTAGTTTTCAAAATATAATAATTTTTAATTAAGCGACCAGCTTTCTATTATTCAATTTTACATTTACATTTTTAGCATTTCTATTGCATTGAAATATTGCATTTCATTCTGTTTTCTTCTGGACTAAATTTAGAATAAAAAAACGTTGAGTAAATTATTAATCTATCGTAAAATATGTATTAGTATCGATACTACAACTTCTATTAATAAAGATGCATAGGAGACTTTGTACGTTTTGACGCTTTACAAACCTTATCCTTTGATGTATGGTTTTCGAATTTCGTACATATATAATTTGGAGATGTCATGTGAAATTTAGAGCACTTTTTTGAAATTTGATTGCATTTCAAACTGTTTTCTTCTAGATTAAGTTCAGAAAGAAAAAGGTTGAGGAATTTATTAATTTACCATCGATTATTAGAATCGATATTATCTTTACTGTTAACAAAGATGCATGTGGGACTGTATATTTTGACGCTCTACAGGTAGTTATAAAATTTGGTATATATATATATATATATATATATATATATATATATATATTGGAAATGACCTATGATATTTGGAGCAATTTTTTTAAAAAAATATTATAGATTTAATTAAATAAGTATTAAGGTGAATTTTGGCACTTTCCCTCGATATCTAGGAAAAATATTTTTGCTCTCACACATAAATAAAACTTTTTTTTGTTGAAAATTGAAGAAGCAATAGTTTTAATACTTGACAAATAAAAAATGTACAGTTTAATCCATCACTGTGGATTTTACAATATACATAAGCATGCCAATAACATCAATAACTTTTATTGCATTTATTATGATCTCTTAAGATTTTCTTATAATTATTCATTCATATAATGAACAGAACAGGCCTAAGACTACTAAAATCTACCGACCTTATTGTCATTTGGAATGGGATGTTTATATTTAAATGAATAAATATTGTTATATATAATCGACGTAATGGACCGTAAACACAACCTGCATACCGGGAAATCCAGTTGGGCTAATCACAAGAAGTGACGATATTAATAACTATTTTTTAATAAAATTAAAATGTTTTAATTTTTTAAATTATAAATAGTATTTATAAACATTGCAAAGTCCTGATTTGCAAGCCAGTGTCTTCCTTTGCGAAACTTCTCAGTAACGATTACAGTATTTATCAGTTATTTTACAGGCAGCTATATTCGATAACAGGTTCGGCATCTTGAACATGATTGGCTATTCTAGTCATGTGATTCATTGACGTATTGTCTCTATATTTTCAGAATATTTGAATCGTTTATAGTTTGAAATTATAGCATCCATATAAAATATTGTTTCCCAAAACATTAACATTTGAAAATGGTTGAAAAATATTATCATTTCCATGCACACTACAGTTGCATTTACAAATAACATGATCCATTAATGAAATGACTTTATGCATAAAAGAAAATTATGCATTAATAAAATATTAACACATAATAATAGCACATTTTTAATTAATCATTACATTTACATTTCCGTTATGCTTAAAAATAAGCAGAAGCACATTCAAGATATTTAAAAAAGAAGATTAAAAATGACGTTGCAAAGAGCTAATGTCAATGATTCACATGAGCAAAAGAATCATCATGTTCAAGATGCTTAACCATGAATCGAAGGATATGGCCGCCAATGTTATTTTTATTTTAACAGAATTCAAGATTTGAAGAGTAATCTTAAGCTGGCTTTCACTATTTCCTTTCTGATTCTTATCAACAACCACCGGCATTACTTCCAATCATGTCACAAAAGTTCCAAAATAAATGGAATAGAAAATTCCCAGCACCCTTCCCAATACATAACCATCTCAAGTGGAATAATGATTAATAGGATTCTATTTATTTATTTATTAACTTATTATAATATCAATTAGTTTGGAGAAAACCAACTAAAATTAGATTCACCATCCATCCATCCGCCCGCCAAACTGTTAGATTATTATTTCTGGACTAAATGAATCTAATTTGTAAAGATTCGAAACAGTTTGTGTTAATACCTTGATTCCAATATTCTATTCCCTTTGTAATTCGCCTTGAATTGCCCTCTTCTCCCACAGATAACAGCTGTTAAGTTTTGCGTGTCCTTTAATTGCGATAGATTGAGTGCATAATCCGGGGATTTGGTGAATGTTGCAGCTTATCCTTATCAGGTAGGAGCATAGAGTGGAGGCAGGGTTATTCCAAGTCTCTTTTGGAATGAATTCGGTCGGTTAGAATATATTATAATGTAATTAACTGGAATTTACTACCTCGGATTTGTGATAAATGCCTTTGATGTTGCATCTCAGAAGGAAAATTCAATTATTTGCTATATTTTTCTTTCCAAAATAAGTTTCTGTTTCGAATGATTATTAGCTTAATAGCGAAAGTAAGATTCATGAGTTATTCAAATCTGAGATTTGATTTCTTGGTGGAAACTAGTTCAAGAATCAACGAAAACATAGTTTTTTAGTTGTTGAAAATCAATAAATAAAGTAAACATGATTAGGAAAAATGAAATACTTTTAATAAATTGTTATCCTACTTCCTAGATTGAATTCCGAAAAAATACGCAAAGTGTTGTTAGTTTATTCGAATAGGAAATTCTCCATATTTACCGTAAGTCATTCCATTTTAGCAGAAATTTTTGTTCTTGTTAATTTGTGAAGAAAAAAAAAATCGAAAAGGTTTTAATACTCAGAAAAAAATGATTGAAAGTTTTTTTAACCCGTTTACAATTTTAAAACAGCATTGAAAAAAAAAATGTATTTTCTAACAGCGTGAAATTTAAACTTGGGATACCAAAACCAAAAGAAACGCGCTTTCTTCTTAAACTACGAACTATTCGCTATTCTACGAACTCGTCTATGCATTTTCATTCCTCATCACTCATTCCTAACCGACCTCCGAGAATGAAGTATAAAAATTTGCAAAATGTATTCCCACGTAAGTTTGTCAAATTTCCTTCAAAAGTGGGTTTCTCGTTATTTAAGGAAAACTGATTCACTTTTTCAGCAGACATTTTTGTTTATTATAAAAAATTGAAAAATGTGTAGAACTTTATTAGAATTTTAAAACGAGTGCGTAAAAAATTATATTCTAATCGATTGTGAAATTCGAACCTAGGATACGAAAAGTAAAACCGAAGCTATGTGGTCCAGATAAACCAGATTTTGTTATTGTAAAATATATTAGCTAAAAGTAAGCCTGATTGTCGATCTTATCTGAAAATGAGTTGAAGATAATAATTAACTGATAATCTCATAATTTAATCGAATCAGCTTAAAATAATAAAAAAAATTATAAAGGCAAATCTGGCAAAATTTCTTTAGCCTACAATGTTATATAGAAAAATAAACAGTAAAAATTACAAACACGTTGAGCGATTCAAATAAAACGAATTAAAGGCTGCTTTAGAGTATTTCTTTTCTGAAGTAGATAATTCTACAAATTTGTAGTATGTATTTCCTTACTAGAAGCGCGCAAGTTTAACCTTACGGAGCATTGTGTAGCAATTTAGAAACGTATTTTTATTCCCATTTAAAAGCTTCGCACGACTATTGTAAAAGACAACTTTATAATTAATTTTAAATTTAAAAATTCATTTTATACGATTAATATGTAGTAATATTGGTATGTAATTTAAATCGGAAGCTTGGGAAAATACCAAATTGTCTGTTGGGTGAACAATTCTACTTTTAAGAGTACTGTCAAAATACTTTTTATAGTGTGAAATATATATTAACAGAAAGGAGATTATAGTAATTCTGTAATAAAAATAAAAATAATGTGATTTGTGCCATTAGGATATTGTTCAATCCATAATATAGCCATTTTTCACAGTTTGATTTTTTTATTATGTTTACTGTATTATATTCACCTATTCAAAGAATTCTAATTCAAAGTATTCTAGGGTTAATTGAAACTTTTAAAACAAAGGAAAATTTGTAGTAGAACTAGTGGGACTTGTATCTCCAATCATTTCTCCAATACTCTTCAATAAAAAATGCTGTTCCAATGAACGTCTTGCATTATTCTGTTGTGCAATAGTCAGGAAATATAACTTTTGGTGTGAAATTAGTATTCTTGCTGAATCTGTAGTGTGATTCTTGAGGAGTATTTTGGCGATTAATCTCTAGCATACGGTCAAAAGCAACCCAAAAAATCTGAATTTTAGACGCGTTTTTGAGTGATGAGTTTCATATAACCTATTGAGGCAAAAATATAACACAAATATATATTTAAACTCACAAAATCATGTATAGAATTTAATAGATTTAAGTCGATGCATTTCAGAAAGTAAAGGCGAGGAGACAGTCAACACGTAGTTGGTTTCCACTCAAACTTTGGTAGATATCCATTTTAAAGATATAAAATTGATTTATCAAATTTTATCAATGAAGCTCTCTTTATTTTGAAGTCAACGTGCTAACTTATATTCAAACAGCCGAACAGACGGACTTCTTCGGACGGAGTTTCCTCAAAATTTGAAAGAAATTTACGAATTTGTTTGTAAGCATGTATAGCAAATTTCGTCCTTCTAGATCAAAACAGTTTTGAGTTATCTTTGTCGCGGACAGACAGACTTCTTTCAACAATATGTTTTTGAACTTAGTGAAGTCTAGAATATCGAGATTCGAAAAAATTTCGATTTTGAATTCTTTCTGAACGATTACAATACTTTCTCTACACATCAGATGAGAAAAAAAATAGTAGTAGATAAAAGACTTTAGAGATTTCTAATAATATAAAAAGAAAAGATTCTGTTATTACGACAATTTTAAAACAAATATATCCATGGGATTCACTTTTGAAAAAAATTTTAAAGGATTTTCTTTGATTTCTAAGGGAAATGCATAGACAATATCTAACAAGAAATATTATTTTAGCAACTTAATAAGAAATTGATTCCTTCTTACTTCAGTTGTTGCTACCATCACAATAAGAAATTCAGATACCTATTATAACATTTAAATTTAAAAAAATATTTCAAATACGGTGTCTATCGATATTCTCATATACTGTCAATGATAAGAATATATAGGTCAATATAAGAATTTATTCTCTATATTATACATTATTCCATATGTATTTAAAGAAATCATACTTTAAAAAAATAGCTTAAAATAATGTAATTATGATATTTAATAAATAATATTTAAGAACTTAAAAGTACTATAAAACTTAAAATAGGATTTCTATATGATATATTTTCACAACTAGTTTTCTTAAAATAGAGCTGAAAATTTCATTCCGGACGCTTCTTCTTATCATAGAAGGAAAATATATACAACCACCTTAAATGCACTAACTTTAAAAAATATCCCTCTTCCCATTCCTTTATACTGTAAACTTATTTATCTGAAGGATGCATTTTAGGTTTGAACTAAGAAAAAATAGGATGCACTTTTTATTTATATCCTGTTTTTCGTCAGGATTTAGCTACTTTAAGGACGATATCGGGAAAAAAGGTGGCCATGTTTATTCGATTTATACCCCTTGTCTGCGATTTCTATAATAGAGTAATAAAGCTGAAGAGGCTCAGACGCTGAAAGAAGACGGTGAAAGTCGTACAGGAAAAGCTGGAAAAGCGATTACTGCCCTCGGAGAAATGTTTTGAGGCATCTTTCATCCGCCAGAGGTCGCTCTCGTTTACTTGTTTGAGAAGAGCCGCTGGTGAATCGCATTGAGGAATGATAGGATCATCTTGAATGAAATGGTATGGATCTCATTATATTATTTCATGGCATTTTTATCATGTGAGAACACCATGTTGTTTGGGATAGGTTTTGATATCTCCGAAATTTATGGACAATTATATATTTTACCTGCTTTTACCAGTATTGCATTGTTATTACTATGCTTCTTTGGTAGAAGATGCGTTTTTAAAAGTCTGAACGAAGAACTAACCATCATAGATTTGTTTTGTTTTCAATTTTTTATCTGCCAAACAAAGATTGAAAAAATTCATATTATATATATTATATATATATAAATCCTAACATAGTAATAAACGATAAGTTTAAAGTGAAAATTAGGATCAAATGTGAAAGAAGTATAATGAATCC
>JAOUZG010027119.1:7125226-7144727 GCA_026289955.1 Argiope argentata
CCAATGAGGTTTGTATTGGAGGTTATTAATTATTCATGAGTTTCTTGGTAAATACTCATTTAAAATAATGAATATTTAGCTGCATTCAGCATAGAGAGTTAATTTTTATTTTAATCTTAAAACAGATTTAAAAACATTATGAAAAATAAACATACCTCTTAGAAAATAATTATTACAAAAATCCGCAGGATGCATTTTTTTTACTATTTTTTGTTAAACAAAAATCTTTTACTATATTTTAACAAAAGAACTGTTGAAATCCTTTTATAAAGTAAAAGAAATTCGTAACCGAACTCATGAAAAAATAAGCTGTATTTCAATCCGACTTTTAAATAATGGCGTTTGTCTATTAAGTAATATGCATTTTTCAGTTTTTAAGAACTATTAAGTTTTAAAAGAATTTTAAATGCCTTGTCTTAATGATATTGCATTTGCTGGGAGTTTCAGAACTGCATAATACTTAAAAAAATATTATGATAAGAATAATAAAGAATTAATGAATAAGAACTAAATAGGGTAGAGGCATTCTTTCCATTTTTATTTAGAAGATTTCTAGATAAGGTTATTACAGAGGATCTAGATCAGATTTCAGACTAAATACAGAAAATGAAAAAAAAATATTTAAAAATGTAAATAGTATCATAAAATAAATTATGCATATATAAACAAAACTGCTTTTTAGTGTAGAGAAAAATGCAAACTGCTTTATAAAAATAGTTCTCAGCAATTAAAAGTATTGAATGACACACATTCGATATCTTCGCCAAATATCGAACTTAAACATGATCGTAATTCTTTAGATATGCTATATTATGAAAGGAAATTTTTCCACTTTCCTTTCAAAACATTTTGAATCATTTTATTAATAACTTTCTGCCATTTTTCATAGGAAATTCAGTTTATCAAATATCTTTTTACTGTTGCCATTTTTTTCTAAAATTTTACATATCTTATTTTGCTTCAGAGATCGTTTGGTTGTAGGAGATAGTTAAAGCTCTAAGCTTATTTTGACGTCCTTTTCATCTAGTTCGCCATATACGATTTCTTCGATATGTTACTAAATATAGATCTATGTAAAGTTGCGATAAAATAACATGCATATATGTTCAGCATTGTGCAATTAAAATTTAGTAAGAGTGTACAAATTTCCAAATGAATATCGTCAGTCAATATTGATTAACACAACCTGAATTGCCACTCAGCAGCGAAATATGTGGCTTGAACAAAAAGTTAGGAGTCACGCACTTGTAAATGATAAATCATGAAACGAAAATATACTGTCTGTCACCGAACGGAAAGTTTAGTGTCGTATATTTATGACATACATGGCACTTAACTTGCTAACATACAATTTTCTAAACAGCCTCTAACAAATGAGATTTTCTTGTTTTCAGCATTTCCTTGAAGCTATTACTACCTTCATTAACTCCCTCGCATACACTGACAAGTCTGACTAGCCATCTATTTGCCGAAATTTTAATTTTACAATTATAATAAAGCGGAAGTATTAAGAAATTTAAATTGTCCAAATCCCTTAAAAACGATTAAATATCTCAAGTATTATTATGTTATTGCAAAATAGAAATAATAATAAATATGGTCAAGTGCATATTATCTAATTAAGAAGTTAAGTACCGGATTTCTAGAACAGAGATCGAGTGTCTTACTCTTGTTCTGGGAGATGTGTGACTTTGCCCTCGTGTAAGAAGGAGCTGTGCAAGCGTCTGTGATGAGTGTGTAGATGAAGTAGTATTCATTGCTTTAGTTGGCGATACTTGAAACAAGAGACTCGTATCTTCTTCGGCTTAAAATCTGTTCAGGTATCAGCAGGGGTTGCACATGGCAAGTGCCATAAGTAAGCTAAGCAAATTCGTGCTTAAAAGGTTGAAAGGCTGAAATGAAACTTGCTCAATCGTATGATGATAATACTATTTATTTACCTATTAAGTAATTATTTAATATGATATTTCTAATCTATATAAATCGAAATATACGTGAACGAAGCGATGTAAAATGAATTAAACAAAATAATATTAATAATAGGCGTACATAAAGCGAGATAGCAGTTTCTACCGGTTCTATTTACGTAATGCAAATTTTAAACTTGTGCTGTAGAGGGCAGTAAAGTAGAGAAAAAATCAAGTATAGAATATTGTAGTTAAAACATCAAAACTAGGAAAGTTATACCATGGATATTGGATAACTTTTAGTGGAAAATGGTTACTAAAACATTTATTGTAAAGATAAACTAATTCGAGGAAAAAAAATTATCAAGATTGCCGCTTACCTTTTTGAATTTATTTTGATTTAAACTTCTAAATAAAATTCACATTTACGATGTTTATTATTATTTCAATCATTATAAGAATGTAGCAACATAAGTATGTAACAATGTTAAAGGAAGAAAAGTACCTTTATCATTTGAGAATAGGAATAAAGTTTTGATGTCTCCGGAATTTAGGGGCACAAATATTTTTTACCTGATTTTACCAGTCTTGCATTATTATTATGTTTGCTTCTTTGAAAGCGGATCCTTATTTAAAAAGTTGATCTGTTTTTACCAGTCTTACTTTATTATTACCACTGCTTTTTTTACAGCAGATGCGTTTTTAAAAGGTTGACGTAGAACTTGGATATTATAGCTGTCATTGCATCTTAAAACATGTTGAGTTCCGAAACTTTGTTTGCCAGCTCGAAAACATTGAAGATGAAAGTTTAAAAAAAACATCTCATTACCTACATACATATCTATGTATAGAGAGAGGGATAGAGACCGACAGAGAAGTCTCGTGATTGGTTCTTACCAATTTAAATTTATTAATGGCTTAAATAATTTAAATAAATAATGACTTAAAAATAATGACGTTATCACATGATGACTTTAAATTTACGATCTAAGATTTTAGTTTTGTTATTATTTTGATTTAATCCTGAATATTTGTTTCTAAAACGTTATTTTATACTTGAATTATTTTCTTGGTAAAGATTACGCAAAATGTCCGAAAATTGTAAAAATATCATTATATAAATTGTATTAGTCAAATTGAAAGAGTATTTGGGGCAGAAATATGTAATTTCAAAAATAGATGATGGGTCTTTTTCCTTTCAAGAAGGTCTGAAGCTTGAAAAATCGTTAAAATCTAAAGTCCATATTATCTATTTATTTATTGAAGATTACAAAAACACAAAAAAGGAATTAAATTAATAATATTACTGAGTCCATTGACAAACTTCTATGATGATCTTAACAGACACAATACTTATTTATTAAATGAACACTATAAACCAATATATTACCGGGTAAAAAAGAAAATATACTAAAAATAGTTCTATTTATTGTATTCTTCCCTATACCACGTCAGAAGAAAATTACGTTTCATTCCAGATACAAAGAACAGAATAATTGCCTTTTCTGACAAAGCGATTATTTATTACTCCGAAATGCTGTCGCTCTAGCAGAAATAAAGGACCCAACAAAAGAAAATTAATATCTGGTATTGAATACATTTTTGTTCTGCTAACTACTTAACAGGACGCCACAGACCATATTTTATTGAATAAGCTCAAGAAAAAACATTAATCGGGCAAAATTAACATATCCAATGCATGCTGGAAGAAGACGATATATTTGATTCCATCATAATTCACAGATTTTGTAAATTTTACCGTACCTGGTTGAATCATCAATGGAGCGTAGTAATCGACATTAAAAAAGAGTGGATATTCTCAAAAAGAGTGGATAAGAATAATTCATCTTCCATTTTTTTTCTTTGCAAGTTTCGTTTGCTTTCTTTACTTTAATTATCTTTTCAGTTACGGATGATGCATAATATTTAGTTTTTCGGAAGATTAACTTTTCGGTTTATTGAAAGAAAAGATTTACCGAGTTTATGACTCAATTTATCTTAAATGACTTATTTTTTTTATTTTGTTTTTTGGAAAATATTGGAAATTAATGAACCAATTTTCTTTAAAAAGATATTTCTTGGTTTTCTCAAGTATGTCCTTTTACAAAAACCACAAAAAATTTGAGGAAAGAGTAATGGTGAATGTATGTGTAATTGTAACTCAAATTAATCAATTGTTATGTTAATCAATATTTAATAACAAATTGATATGTTAAGTAGGAAATGATGTTATTATTTACTAAAGAATTTTGTTGGCCAATTAAAACGTTTAAAATTTATATTTATTTTTGATTTCAATTAAATAGTGTAGGTACTTCGTGTCTATGATATCACCAAACTATAAGTTTTATCACTGTTCAATTTGTGTAAGCTGTGTTAATTAAAACTGTGTTTCTTGAATCATTTTATTAGTATGTTTATTGTGTTTGTGCATATTTCCAATGGAGCCCATTTCCATAACTTCTTATCCTATTATAAAAAAAAAAGTTCCTCAATCCCTTAAACTTTACATTTCTATATGCATTGTAAAGTAAACGAATATGAAAATAAGCCACATTTTTTTAAACTTTTTAATATTTTTTTATATAACATTTTATAAAACAATAGAAATGGCTTGTTTTTCAAGCCAATAATTTAATATTTGTCAAAAAAACTATTAAAATCTCTAAAATTCCAGAAACAGTAATATGAGTACTAAATTGTTATCATTGAAAAAGCAATTCTTTAAATTCTAAAGTTGTGTAAATTTATTTTTCATTACTTATAAGAAATTATTTTTCAACTCTTACTATTAGTTCACGTTTTCCCTATATATATCTTGTTCAAATTTTAATTCACTAATAAAATACTTTTCATTCATTCACTCAAATTCAAAAAAAAAATAACTAGTAGGGTATGACTTTTGACTTTAATTCAGTTTTTTCAAATATTAATTCATTAATTAAATTTTATTAATTTTTTATACTTTTAATAGAGTTTTAGAGGTGAAATCAACAGGCAGTAGCTCTAGCGGTAAAATGCAAGGATTTCGGTATTTTTCAAGTGAATATGTTCAATTCGACTTCAATTCTAGCAAAAATTAATTTTTTTAATTAAAAAACACATTATTTGTAATTATTTAATAGAAAGTAACTAAAAAAACACTTTTTTGATTATCTAAGTAAGAAATTACTTTAAAAATTTTAAAATTACTTGTTAATTTCTATTTTATTTTGAAAGAGACTTTTTGTCAGACATGACTATTGCTTTTTAAAAAAATCAATGACGGTATCGATCCTTACCACAATGGAATGGCGATATAAATTTGAATTTGATTATAATGCATTTAAAACATTTCTTTCAGATTTTCAGTACATTATTTTCAGATAGTTATATTAATATCCTTAACGTTTGTGTTATTTTTAATTAACTCTTTTATAAAAACACTACAAGAAAATTTATTTTTTAAAAAACACTGCAACTATGTTGGCCTCATCGCTCAGTAATAATTGTCTCAGAAACCCTACATTTCCTAACATTTTGCCAATTATAACAAGATTCAACTTTTCTATCCGAATATTATCTAGAAAGAACGCATATTTTAATGTCAATATGAAACTTTTTTACATAAATTACTACAAAATATGATGATAAATTCTCATTTTATTGATATCCTTATCTACTAACAAGATGTAGTGAAGTTTTTAGTTCTAGACGATATAATTCTTACACCCTTTTCATCCACGTTACTTCAGTCTTCCAGAACACTGCTTAGAAAGATTCGAAGATAGTTCTATCTAATTTAAATTTGAAACTTCCTAATTTATCAAATGGAGAATTTACTTGGTGCATCTAATTATCTAAAAAAAAAGTCGACTTTGATGTTCTCTAAAAATTTCGCATTTTCAGTAAAATTTATTTATTGGCCAATGGATTTTATTTTCATAAAACTTAATAAGATTTATATAGAATTACCGTTAACTCTATGGCGCATCCCATAATCATTTGGCTTCACATTTTATTTAATTTTTTATATTTCACATGATTGTTCCGAAGGCCAAAAATAAATATTGGAAATACTTTTTTAAACACTGTTTGATAAACATTCCTAGAAAAGATGGATATATGCTAATAGAGGTAATATAATTAAATTGGAAGCTTAGAAAAAAAAACTAAGAAAAATAATAAAAAAAGGTTGCATGAATAGTTCTATCATTAACCAGTTAACTGCGTCGATATGTCGGAAAATGTGGATCTGTTAAATATAACGACTAACTATTACTCATGACGAATCAACTCGTTTTAAAACTAAGTGTAGTTTTTCCATGACGAGAGTCGTCGTGAGAACAGCCAACTGATTAAAAATACCTAAATACATTTTTCATTATAAAAAACTATATTGCTGAGAAGGGAATTTTAATTTTATTGCAAAATTGTTATAATTATTTGTGTCAGTGAGATATTGTTTAGTTCACATTGAAGTTATTGGTACATTGTTATTTTTTAAAAAAATCATTACAAAAATAATAAAAAATTGTGATTATTTTCCTGTATTATATGCAGTTATTTAAAAAAAATGAAAATTAAAGCCTTCTAGGACAATTAATTTAAAATTCAAAGCTATGCTGGTTAATATAATATGACTGAATTTTTACCGACAAACTGAATCTGAAAACTAGTTAACTGTCTGAAAATTAGCTAACCTACTATGCAATATCTAAATACAACGACATTCCTTCAAAATGTTGCTTTTATTTTACATTATTTATTGCCCTTTGAACAACATGAAACTGTTCGTGAGAAGGAGGAAACAAATGCAATCTTTGTAAAAACAATAAAAGAAAAACATTAAACATTCGAACTTCCTCAATCAATGCAATAAAATTGCATAATTAATGAAAAATTGCTTAAACTGTAAATTAGTAAACCCACTATGTAATAAATAGATAGAACAATTTCTTTCATACTTATGTTGCTTTTTATAAGTTTTTTTTTTTGCTCTCTGAACTGCATGAAGATGCTAGTGAGAAAGAGAAAACATGCATTCTTTGTGAAAAAATTAAAAGTCATTCATTTTAGGGTTAAAAACATTAAACTAATATTCTCAGCTTTACCAGTGTAATAAAATTACATTCTTAGAGACAAACTGTATAAACTGAAAATTAGTTAATCTACTATGTAATATCTAGATACAACGATTTCTTTCAAACTGATGTTGTTTTTTATAAGTTTATTTTTTGTTCTTTAAACAGCATTAAGATATTGGTAAGAAGGAGGAAACATGCATTTCCTTGGTGAAAAAGTTAAAAAACTTGTATTCTGTGGTTAAAAACCTCAAATTAAAATTCTAAACTTTCACAAAATGAAATAAACTTACATTTTTAGGGTAAACTGTGTATGTTATTTTGTATAAATTGCGAGTTAGTAAACCTATTATGTAATATCTAGATACAACGTATTCTTTCAAATTGGTGCTGTTTTTTTATTAGTTTTTGCTCTTTGAGCAGCATGTAGTAGGGGGTGGGAAGGATGAACAAAAGTAATCTCTTGACGATCCCTCCCCCATTATCGAATACACTTGCGTGCAAATGGCGATTCCGGATCCTTCTTAGACATCATCAAAAACTCATTATCCATAGTCACCACGTGCGATTCACTCTCACGTGAATAAAGTAGGTGAACTCAGCAAAAATATTTTTGTTCCACTCCCCCCTGCATGGGAAGGCAGAATAAAACATTCCATTCCAATCCCAGTTACATTCTATAGGGAATAATGCGGAACCCTGAAAAAAAAATGACATCCGGAGTACAAACAAAAAGGAAGATACATATAAAAAATCATAAAGTAAAATGATGAGATCCGTATAGTGCCATTCAAGTTCGCACTATCGTCCCTCAATGGGATTCAGCAACGATTCCACTCAACTCCACTCAAAAGTTCGAAGGAGAGCGACCTCTAGCAGATGAGAGATGCCTTATATCGTTCTTGCAAAAGCATAAATAGCTTTTTCGGTTTTTCTCTCTGCTTTTTACTGTCTTTTTTCATCGTCTAAACCTTTTCGACTTTATTACTGCATTACCGAAATCGCAGACAAGGGGTATAAATCGCGTAAACATGGCCAATTTTTTTGCCGGTATCTTTCTTAAAGTAGCTAAATTCCGACGAAAACAGGATATAAATAAAAAGTGCATCCGAATTTTCTTTTCTTAGTTCAAACCTAAAATACATCCTTGAAATAAAAAGCTACGATATAAAAAAAAATTAACAGAAAGTTTTTTTTTTTTAAATTCAATATTATGTAACGTGTAACCAATTTTCGTAAAACGGTATGCTGAAATGGTGCTATCCGCATTTTAAGGCCAATATTTTATTTAATACAGTTTTCACTTCCTTACCATATTTTAATGTACATGCATATTTCTTTAATGTCGTTTCAGAAGCTACTAAATTTGATAATAATATAATTTTGTAATGATACTGAAAATTATATTAGAATATACTTAAAAATTATTCCAAAGATTTATTTTAACAAATCTTTTATTTTTTGAAAAATACAGCTGTATCAAAATAAGATATTTCTACCTAAATTTTAATTAAAAAGTATTTTGGCAATTTTAAAAATTTATCTTTAATAATTTTAAATTTTAATATTTCATTATCTATGATCAAATGTTTTTCATCAAATAATTTAATTGGATTTTATCTTTCCACTTTTACTGTTTATGGACGTATAAAAACATTTCTTTGTAATCTATTAATGAATTATTTCTAGAAAAACGTTAATTTAATATCTGTTTTTATTGAAAATTGGAGTTTTGTTCTTTGGGTCCCAACAGATAAATTCACTCAATTTGTTTTTGATTTTTTTTCAATACAAATTACAATATTCTAAGACTTTATTTGAAAAATGACTAAAATGTGTATTCCTTATTGAGATCACACATACGCTTGCTAATTTCACATTTATAAAGTCAGAATTTTGGAATCCATTTTCTTTAGTTCGCTTTCTAACGTATGGAATATATATTTTGTATATTCCGAGAATAAATATCTTGAAATTGTATATTCTTAAAAAGAATCCGATATTTAAAAATTTTTAATGCGTAATTATATTTTAATTGTATTATATGTTATATTAATTAAATGAGTATTTCCCACGAGCTTGAATATTTGTTTGGTGAATTTGAAAAAAAATTAAACTTTCTTAGTGTTTATTTAAATGAATTATAAACTTAAAAATACATTAAAAAATCGCTTAGTTTATTAATTAAAATGTATTTGCACATTTTTATTTTACTTATTCTTTAGATAAAATAAAATCAGAATATAAAGTCGACTGCATCTGCGAAATATGCATATATTTAAAATAATAGGATAGATCAACCAACTTATCCAGTTTCCGTAAATTTTGCAACAATTAAGAGTCCATGCCCATTAAATAAGTCATGAATAAATTTTTTGCTCTTCACTACAAGCTATTTCCGAATAAAAGAGGGGTCACGTGGCCTGATGATAAGGTCTTGGCTCGAGTAAAGTAGGGTTTCAAGTTCGAAACCCGATTCCACCGAAGAAATGTCGCTTGATGGGGTTGGTTGTACGTTAAATCAGTCAGGGCTAAACATCCCCATCTCTGGTGTGGTGTTGTGTGGAGAGGGAGAACCAGCACAGATGTATTCTCGTCATCTGACCATGGTTCAAATTCAAGATATTCGTTCCAAAATAGCCCCAAGTATTGCTTTATCACGGGATGTTCACATAACGAAACGTAACCGAATAAAAGACTGTTCTCTCTCAGTGGGAAAAATTCCAGGAAGAGTTCCCTAGTCCCATTCTGTATACCGGTTACAACCCTTTAAAGTTCGTGATTTCTACATAAGATATCAAAGGTCTCCTAATCCCTAAAACTCCACGATTTCAAGACATATTTCGATATAAAATTGTGACAAATCCTCAAGTCTTAGAGAATTGACCAATTAAATTAAATCTGTTCGTCAGTCTATTAATTAATTAAAAATTTTCAAGAAAACCGAGAACCATTTCTTCCTTTCACATCTCGGTTACTGCTCCAGTTCTACTAGTTTTTACTGCGTATGGAATCTCATGATATTTAGAGATTTTGTTAGCAAACGCAAAATCCACCACTATTCTCCAAGGGGCAAAAACACCATATAAAAATTTATTATATGTAGAAGAAATCACGACAAAATTACAAGTTTTCCCCAAGATGTCAACTTCGTCAATTTATTAATAATATTGGGGATTAAAATCCCCTGTTAAATTTTAAAAATATTTATAAGAAGTATACATAATGATACATTTTTCTCTTTTGACGATAGCGACGAGTAGTAGTTCGTAGCACATCAATATTTCCATCGTATTCTTATCAAAATTAATCAGGCGTAAATTTACTGTCAAAGTAGATATATTTACAGCCTCTAATAAGACATTGAGAATAAAGTTATTTTAATAGAAAAAAAGTTGATAATAGAAAAGAACTAAAAAATTTAGCTAATTATAGTATCTTAATCATATTGTCCTTTAAGGAAAACATGACACGAAATGTAAAATATAAGCTATAGATTTACTCATGAATATTTTTGAGTAAAAAAATTGATTGAAAAAATATTTAAATTATTATTATATTTTTCAATTTTGATCTTTATAATAATTACTTTATAAAAGAGTATCGCATTAAATTAATTAGAATTGAAAATTAAAATTTACAATATAATACAACTGGGAAAAAGTTATCTGTCTAAGTACTGATTATATTGTTATGTATTTTGTGTAAATCAGAATGTAAGTTTTGTATAAAAATTATTTGTAATGGGATCGAGCGTAGACTGTTCTAAGGGGATTTCCAACAGGATATCGCCATATTTCACAAATTTGGAGACTTAGGTGTATTGGTGACATAATGAGGGTTCTAACGGCTTTAACAACATGCTAAAACGTGCAGTGATAGTTGAAAAATAAAGAAAGGTTCCTAGGGAATGTTGAAGAAATTTCCACACTTCCCGGAATGTCTGCGCAATTTTTGGGTTTATCACTGCCTATTAGCACTGAGTGAGTTCAGAGAGTGAGCTGAGATAGTTGAATTGGCTTGAAAGAATGTCTTTTCATTTCGATGGGTGTTTTAACAAGAGCTTTGCTGTTACCCATAATTAGCGGATTGAATAGTGCTAATTCAATGTGGGTATGTAGTTTGTATTGTGTAAGTATTTAATACACGTTTCGTAGGCAATTACGTCTATATCTCATCTGCATCTTCGTTTTGTTCTTGAGAGAATTTTCGTAACAATATTAAAATTTAAATTTAAAATTCCCTCACTTTCAAACCATTCTTTTTTCAGTTTTATCAATAAAACTGATAAGGAGTTTTGAAGATTGATATTTTTAGCTACAGAATTTGAAAGGGAGTAAGCACTTTTGATTTAGAATATCATTAAAAAGACAATGTCTGTATGCTTATAAAAATAATACCAAACAAGTTTTATCTATATTCATTTAGCATTTTTTTTTCTTTTTCAGAGTATTTTTCTACGTATCTTTAGAAATACGTTTTAATCTTTATTATCAGTCAATGGAAACTTTTGAAATAAAAGTATAAGAATGATACAAGTTTTCAATAGCAATTCAACTTTGAAGCATAACCTTAAATGCTTTTATCAGACCCCAAGCAAGTAAATTCTAGTTAATTGCATGATAATATACTCTAACCATCCAAATTCATTCCGAAAGAGACTCTGAATATTTCAGCCTCAACTCATTGCCCCCACCTGATAAGGGTGAGCTGCAACATTCACCAAATCCCCGGATTACGTCCACAATCTATCGCAATTAAAGGACAAGCATTGCTTAACAGCTGCTATCTGCAGAAGGAGCGGACATTTCAAGGCAACTGAGGGAGGGAACAGAATAGAATACTGGAATTAAGGAATTAGCCCGGACTGTTTCGAATCTTTACAAATTAGATTTACTTAGTTCATGAATAATATTCAACAACCTGACGGATGGACGGACGGTGCCGAATCTAATTTCGGTTGACTTTCCTGTAACTAATTGATATTATAATTAGTTCATTAATAAAACACGTCAGAACATTTTTCATTCCAAATTAGGTCGAGTAAGAATGTAGAGTTCGTTCACAGTGAATTTGAAATTCTTATATAATTTATTTGTAACTTTCATGATATGATAGAAAAGACAGAAGTTTTCGCGATTCCTTTTTTTGCTTCATATCGTTCGAAGAATAACTGGTTTCTTACACAAAATGCACTGCTGAGCATCTTTAATACGAATTGTAATCCACTTTTGGTCGTTATTAGAAGGAAAAATTAACCATATCGATCCCAGATTATTACTAAGATTCTTAATGTTTTTATATCTTAAAAGATTAGACGTTCAAATAAACCCAAAATAATTTTTTTAAAAAAAGGTCAGTATAATATTTTATAATCAAATTTAAGACTTTTTTTTATAGAAATTAATCATGATTTTTTTAAAAAAAATTAAAATAATAGTACAAGCTTCTTTTGTTGAAGTTAAAAATTCAGAATATTTCTAAAATACTTAAAATTTTATCACTTATTTTCGACAATCAAAATATAAACGATTAAAACAACATTTTTTTTTTAAAAAAATGGAATTATCGAATATTTTTTTCAAAAATTTCTAATTTAATTTTAATGTAAACAATCATGGATTTTATGTAATTTCTGAGAAGTGAAATCAGTTTTAGAACTTTGGAAAAATTATTTATTGGCTCATCTGATTATCACTACAATTATGGATTTTTTGGCTACAAATTTATTGATTGTTATCTCGGATTAGCACTAAAATTCTTAATATTTTTATATCCTATAAACGAACATTTTAAAGAAATATGATCAACAACACTCTTTGAAGTCAAAATTGACTGCAACTTTGGAGTATCTTTAAAATTTCCCAATTTTTATCCCTATAAATACACAGCTGTCTGCAAAGCATCATAAATACATAATGTATACTTATCTTGAAATTCAGAATTTATCAAATTTTTAATTTAATTTAAGTGTAAGTTATCATGAATTTTATAAAACTTTTAAGAAGTGGGATCAGTTTTAGAAGTCTAAAAGGAATTTTTTTAATCAGCACGCTTATCACTAATTTTTTTTTTGATTTTTATATGGCTGCAAATGCGCCATTGTATAAAAGTAAGTATAACTATCAATATATTTTATTTTAATCCAAATTTTTTTTAAAAAAATATTTCTTCAACAAGTTTATTATTTTATCATGCTATTTTTTTTATTTGCTTCAAAAGGGTGAAATCTGATATTTTCATATCAAAAGATTTCATTTTAAAGAAAACAATCGAGAATTTAATAAATTTTCTAAGGAAAAACATCTTATAAGTTGATGAATCTACAAAAGCTTCACCATCTTAAAAAGACAGGATGCTAATTTCGAAGAATTTCAAAGCAAACCGCAAATCTATCCTCAAATCAAAATGAAATTCTCATTCCAAATTGTCTTAAATATCGTATTCCTTCTCGTGCGACATCAAAAGGAAATTACCTTTCGTTCCATTTTCAAAGAACTGAATAATTGCCTTTTCAGCTGAAAAGATTATTTATTGCTTCTAAACGCTGCCTCTCACGGAAACAAGAGATTGAACAAAAGAAAATTAATCTCTGGTATTGAAAACATTTTTGTTTGTTAACTAGCTAACAGGATGCCGTTCCGTCTTTCATGCACCTATTCCGAGAAAAAGAATTAATCGGGGAAAAATTAGCATATCCAGTGCATTCTGGAGCCAAAAGATATATTTGATTCCGCATTAATTCACACAGTTTGGAACGTTTCCATACCTTGTTGACGAAGCGGAATAATAGACATTTTAAATAGTACAAAAAAAAGGGGTTTGAGATTAATTCCTTTATTTTCTGGCTGACCTACTTTATTTGTTTTCTTTAATTATCTTTGTTGCACTAGAACAGATGCGTATATATCGAATTATTGGGGGAGTAAATTTTTGGTTTATGTTAACATTGAAATAGAGGACTTAGTTACTTTATTGTTCAAATATTTTAATATTTTTTTTATTTTTCTAATATTTAAAATTCAATAGAAAAAACGAGGCTTTGTCCCAAAAAGATAATTGGATTCACCTAAGATGTATTCTTAATAAGAAAACGAGATTAATAAATATTATAGGTGGAGCGTTTTTAAATGGGTTACTTATTTGTGAAAACTTAAATGCAATTACAGGAGAATTATCGGGCCACACTTATCCTTATTGATAGCAAAAATTTTTTCATCTTCCTATATGATTCAAAATAACAGTTGATAAAGGTTTTGTTTCGATTAATTACTTCTAACCCACTCCACCGGTTGAAAACCTCCTTATTTAAATTACAGCAAACTTAATATCCAATATTTTTATTTCATCTTTGATTTTTTTATTATTTATCTTTGATATTTATTAGTAGTAATTACTGTAATGATTTCATATATTTTTTTAATTCTAGAACAAAACAATTTTCATGAATTAATTATATTAAAATAAACTTTTTTAATCTTCTTTTATTTTATCTTCAATATTTATTAGTTGCAATTACTATAAGGATTTCATACATATTTTAATTGTACAACAAAGCGATTTTTATGAATTAATCATTAAATTTCAAACTAAATTATTCTATAATATCTGTTTGCTCTACAGTATTATAAAAATAGTTTTAATTCAAAGAAACTCAAACGAAATGCAAAATGTTAAAGTTTCATTCGAACGGAAAAAAATCAATCAGTAGGTGCAAACCAAGAAGTATAGAATGCTACAACTGTTTGAATGTTAGCTACTTGAAACAGAAGCATTCTTAAAAAATCGCACCATTATTTAGGTACACATTGCCTTCGGAACTCATAAAGGCAGCTGACTATGTGCATTTAAAGATTAGGCTTTCATTCTGCCAAAACCGGGAATTTCTGAATCGAGGTTCATCATTATCCTCAGACAAACGATGTATTCATTTAATCCGAAAACAACGCAAAGCTTCGATAATGCTTTTTCGTTTCACCCCATTTAACTAAAATCCAATAACCCAGCTAATGCATAAATTAATTCATACGCAAGTAGCTCTAGTACCTCTATGCGGTTGTACTATAGACGGAATATTCCATCCGTTTCAATACCTCCTTGCTGTGAATGCACTACATTCACCGGCCATTCAGAATACATAATTACTGCGTCACCAACAGATGGCAGCACCGTAGATTAAGCAGGAACAACTAATGCGTCGATTACCTAAGCGCGCTTGTAGGAACCAACTAATCCAATACTAATTTGCCTTCTATTTAACTAGGGGACTTGATGAGACAGAATAGCCGATGTTGAATTATCATAGTTTGTCCAAATTGATATACATTACTTCCCGTGTTTAAAATGGATGAACCGTCGGGATTAGATTGACTGATAAATATAGATTTCATGTCAGCAAAACGATGTGTATAATAGCTGGGTTGTAACTAAATGATAACAGAACTATGAAAATGTTAAATTCAGAGCATAACAATACAATTGTGATTTTCTTTTAAAAATGAAGTGTCACAATAAATAATGCAACTCATTCATGTGTTTTTTTAAACTCTTTTTAAAACTATAATGTAAACATTCACTGTAGTCATGAAGTTTACTTTATAATTCAATTGTCGATTATTTTTAAAATTATTATATTGGTGCAATATTTTCAAACCAATTCAGATGTTTTTGAGACAAAATAATCTTTTCTCAGCATTTTATATTTAACGAGTTAACTGTGGAATTTAGTTTCAAAAGATCCCCACAGGGTGCGGAATTAAAAACAAGCAACGACGTGTATACAAGTAGAACGCAGGGCAAATGGTACTGTTACACATTTTACGAAAAATAAGGAAGGATTACATATTTATTTGTCAAATAAACTGACAATTCGTTTCTAAATACGTTATTCTCACTAAGAGTTGAAAATTGTATTTTATTATATTGTAAATTTAACCGTTTATTGCATTATCATTATTATTATTTATACATATTTATTTTTCATACTTACCTTGTCTTAAACTTTATTTGGTAATAACTATGAAAATAAACCCTTTATTTGAGACGCTTCCGAAACAAGAAAGGGAGAGCATTTCTTCGAATAGTTCAGATTATTTCGTTCGTACGGTTTTTCGAATGCCCTGGCTTGAGTACAAAATATATAAGACTTTACGTCGCAGTGCAACAAGGGTCATTATTGGCCCTGCTAACTGCTGACGCGGTTTCTCCGCAAATCAACGTTGGCCGTCCAAATCGCGGGTTACGTAAATAATTAGTTTTGATACGCGAGCCTCCCCACATATGAAATACATAGCGGTCGTCTTGGTAATATGAAGGGAAAATATCACGAAATAATAATCGTATTTCATTTTATTGATATTTCTTTTTATAGAGAATGATAATTTTTTATTTTACATGACGAGTATAGTCGTCAACCGCACCGCAGTTGAGGTTTGGTCGGACGTGTATACACGTTGAGTACAATTAACTGGTTAAGACAGCAAAATACAATTCAAATTCTTAAAAGTAAAAAGATAAATAACTTTAGTCCATCTGAATCGCACCATATATAGGAAAACCGAATGATTTCAACCAGCCGAAATTTAAAATAAGATCTTAGAGAGATTTCTCATTTTAAGAAGTTGGGTTTAAAATTTTTAAGTTTGCCATATCTAGGTTAATTTGTTGTTTATTGTATTTGTTTATATAATGTCGATGTATTTCAAACACATACTTTTTAGAAATACTAGAAAAATAGATTATATTTTACAGAAAATTTACGTATTTTTATTTGTCAAAAGCAAAATACTTTTTGTAATATGATACATTAAATATATGAGTGCATTATAATTTGAGTGCATGTGTCTAAATCAATAAATCAAGTAAATTTTAAAATGGATATTTTTCAGATCATTTGTTACAAAAGTAATTCTTTAAATTTAATGCCCAAATTTTAGTCTTGTTTAGATGTATGAAGAATAATAGATAATTCTTTAATAGTAAATGCATTAAGTATGAAATATTTTATTGACAGAATCCATTTATTTAAGATAAGATTTGCTGTTTCTTTTTTGGAAAATATCCAATTGATTTGACAGCAACAAATAAGTTATTTCCCTTTTAATACGAAAAGTATAACCAGTGCATTTTATCTTGTTTAACAAAATATTAGCTGTAAATGTACTGCAACGAAATATTTAATCTAAATTTCACGTATTGTGCTTAATAATTTGAGATTAAAAATATAAAAAGCGTTTTATAGATAAACTGTTAATATGAAAATAATGAGTGAAGATTTAATCCGAGTTAATTCATTTTAAGTATTTTGAATTTGCTTATAGTTAGTAAAAATAATTTATAGCTGAAAAAGTTTTGAAAATATTTTTTGTTTTTGTTTAAAAAGGAAGAATTTTTTAAAGTAAATTTAATTTTTATATATAAAGTAGAAATTGTCCAAATATAAAAGGTAGCTTTCAAAGGTTGCTTGTATATGCTTGTAATAATTTTTTAAATTAAATATAAAAGCAGTTTTAGTCACTTCTTGTATACTCTGTCAGTTTAATGTCATGTAGCGGTCATTTTGATAAATCTTGATGATCTGATGATACTTTGTGAAAATATTTTGGTTGTTTCTCGAAACCGAGAGTATTACAAGTGTGTATTCGGCTTCAAAACTTGGATATAAATATTTAAACACTCTTCAGCATCAAACAATTTCTGTTTCAGTCCGATCATTCATAAGGAATCTTCATAAGGAATTCATAAGGAATCTTCTATCTGAATTCAATGAAATTACTTTGATATTCACTTTTGCTGGTTTCCGTCGTGATAATTTCTGCTAAACCTCATGCTTCGATATAAAATAATAATAATAATAATAAAAAAAATAATAATGTTATTTTATTTTTTCTTAAAAAATTACTTTTTAATAAATATAAAAAGGAATCTACATGTTTGAGTTACATCGAACGACTTCCAAAATCGATGTGACATGAAGTGTTCAAACATTAGTCTTTAGTTTTGGAATAACAACAAAAATTGTGTCAGTTACTTAACTTTTTTAACATCAGTATATTATATATAAATTGATATTTTCAAATTAATTGTGATTAAATGAAATTTTAAAATATCATTTCAATTCGACACGTGGAAATGATGATGCAGTATTTTTACAAAGCTTTTTTTAGTTTCATTAAAACGAGAAAGTGTAATGGGATCAGGAAAATAAGAGAATATTTTTGAATGAATTTGATTAGGACTGAGTTAAACTAAAATTTAAGAAATAGAAGGAAAATTTTAATTAACTTCTGTTTCTTAATTTATTACATTATTATTTAAATTTAATTAAATTTTAATATATCACTGCACACTTTATATATATCATAAACGTTGAATTCTAAAAATAACAAAACTGATCTATAAAAAATAAATTCTAATCCCTTATTTACTGAGAGAAAATTAAATATGAATAACTAGCCTTGCATGGAATGAAAAAATATCACATTCTATATTTGTTACATTTTCTTCTATACTAAACAACAAAAATGCTGAAGATATTGACAAAATAATCCGAGATAAAAAAGAAATATTTCCTATCAAAATGTATTTCATTTCTCTTTTATATTCTGACTATAATAAGAACATCCCAGAGAGAAAAATGAAACAAACTCAGAAACGAAGCAAGAATTCTAAATAAATATGCGAGAGAAATGACATATCTATTCCCATTGGCAAGTCTAACTTCGTCAAAGCAGAAACAATCTCGGAATTTATTTTTGCATTAACGAGAAAAATAATAAATTCATTATTTCCTTTTAAAGGAAAACGTTATATGAAAAGACAGCTAAAAAGAAAATTAGAGAGATGCGAATTCCGAAAGGCGATGATTAAAACACTTGGGGATGAGCAGTTGGAATCACATTAAACAGAAATTGGAAGTGAAGAGATGAATTAATTTCATTGATGTAGCCGACGACAGTTTTCAGATTGCAAATCTGTTCCTTATTATCCAAAGTATCTTTTACAAAAATATGAAAAATTAGTAAACTAATAAGAAATTCTCAACTTTATACAGATTTTCTGTTTTTACCATTAGAAGATAATAGAATAATATTTCCGTAAGAATTTTAACTTTGATTTGATTGGAAATATATAATTAGTACAAAATGCATCAACATTTTTGAATTGAGTTGTTTCACATCAACATTCATTTTTTTAAAAAAATATTAAAGCTATTTTCAGTGTTGATCAAGTTTAATGTAATTTCATTAAAGTGTTGCAAAACAATTTCTCTATAAGAATTCTAACTCTGATTTGATTGAGAAAATATAATAAACACAGATATTCATGAACATGTTTTACTGAATAGTTTCATACTAGTATTAAACTTTAAATATCTCAACTGATTTACTAATGGCATCGAAAACAATTAAGACACTCTTGTATAATTATTTATATCAGTTTAGTTTCAGAAATTTGAAAGAATATTTTCATTCTTAGATGGCTTTATATATATATATATATATATATATATATATATATATATATATATAT
>JAOUZG010027119.1:7144737-7187529 GCA_026289955.1 Argiope argentata
TATATATATATATATATATATATATATATATATATATATATATATATATATATATATATATATATATAGTAGAGCAGATTAATTACATGGAAGATTAACACAACCATTTCAATGAGGAAAAACAAAATATTTTTGAAAATTCGTCTGCGTTATTCTTCAGACGATTAAGACGATTTAAATAGAATAATACAATAGAACCATTTTCTTTAACAATTTAAATAGAATCTTGTTTAAGGGTTTCACGTTGATATTTTATAACTTTATATATTTTCACTTTATAGATAACCTCTTCTGAAGATACTTCACTAAATTATAAGAATTCAAAGAAATATCGATTTTAAAAATGGATGGCATGCTATTGACGACGGAAACAATCAAAACAGTCGAGTATAACAATTTATATGCTTGCTTTCAGTATATTTTGTATATTTATTTTTTGCTTTCAAAGTTTCAGTAATGAAAAATAAAACAATGCAAACAAAGTTTTCCTTATTTTTCAGACGATTAATACGATTCAAACAGTCTCGTTTAAAACCATTTACATTAATATTTTATCACTTTATACATATTTATCCGAATATATGTTAATATATTATAAGAATTCAATGAAATATTAAAAATAGAAATCGAAACGTATTGAAAAGACACGCAATGAGTTAAATTTTTAACATAATTCCTTTAACGTTTCATCCAATGGAATTAATTTTCGCTTTAATATTCTACACTTATTTTTAAACTCTTATCTGAATATTTTATATTTTCCATTGTATGATAGTTAGAGTGATAATATTAACCGATGTGTTAAGTAAAATATAGTAAAGCTAAGAAAATATCGAAATAATTTTTCATATTCATTGCTGCCAGATAATAACAATGGAATCTCAGCATGAGCAAGATGGGAAATATTGATTCGGTGGTTTCAAAAGGCACATAAATCTCTTTAATCGTCTCAAGGCTAATTGGAATGATAAAAGACGTTCATTTCCTAGTCTGGTATAGTTTTAATGCTAATTATAGTTTCTTATATGGTTTAATTCAATTTTATTCCGCGACAAGAAACGCTTGTAAATTTAATTAACACATTTTATCTTTGCACAAGATTTACTAAAAGAATAGGATGATTAATATAAGCAGCTCTTGTTAAAATAAAAAAAAATGAAGTAGAGATACTTAAATCACCATAGTTAAATAAAAATATCAAAATGTTTTAGGCAGATAGCCACCTACATCATTCTATAAAAAGAAGATTATTCGAATGAATATTTTACCACTTTCATTCGTATACTTAAAAAAATATTGCATATTTATGTTAATCCCTTCGCATAAAAGGACGTGTCTAACTCGAATTACTCGATTTTTATTTTGAGTATCCAATTAAATGCAAATATTAGAGAAGTATTAAACATGAAAAATCAATTATGAATCAAAAAGCAAATATCAACCAATATCTCAGATATCTTTATGTTGTTGAAGTAATTTAAACAATAATAAATGTCTGAAGGTTTAGTTCAGTTTAGCTATATTAACGTCCCGTTTTAAAGCAACACTAAGGTCGTAATTTTGAACCTTGTTTAGATGTCTAGGACGACACCAAATGCGAAATTCCGCATCATACCAAGAGGGATATATTTGGCCCAAACGGATTTGACATGCACCAGACTCAAACGCCCGTTCTTCGATGGAATAAGATATCGAACCTAAAAACCTTTCGGTCCCGAAGAACTTAACCCATGGCCACCGCTGTCGTAATACATGGCTCTAATAGGATTTGTCGCCTAAGAAAGATATTAAGTAAATTTGAAAGTAAAGTGTTAATTTTCATTATATGGTAAGATGAATCAAATATACATTTTGAATACCAAATTCTTCAAATATCTAATATTTTTCTATGGGCACCACACATTCAAATACATTTTTTTACTTATTGGGTTGACAAGAAAGTAATTTCAGTTTGCATCAGTAGATAGTGTTATATTTGTTTCATTATTATTTTGAAAATGTTAGATTATTTTTCTTTCGGGATTTGGTAGTCAATGCCTTTAAGTCGGTATAGAAACCAATTCCGTGTAATTTTGTTTACAACTATCAGTTTACGTTCAGTTTTAACATGGAGTGCAAAAAAAGCATTTTCGACACATTTTACTTTCTTGTTATCATAAAGGCAAGAAAGTGGCTGAGGTTCACAAAATAGATAAATGAACTTTATGGCGTTGATTGTTTAACAGAATGCACTTGTCAGAATTGGTTTAAAGAATTTCTTTCCGGAGATTTCTCTCTGAAAGATGACCAACGTTCTGGTGGACCTTCTGAAACTGATGATGACAAAATGAAAGCAGTAATTGAATCGAATCGTCATATAATTGTGAGAGAGATTGAAAAACAGTTAAGTGCATCACACACAACAAATGAAAATCGTATAAGACGTCCTGGTCTTGTTAAGAAGAACGATATTTGGGTTCCGCACGAATTGAAAGAAATTCATCTAAAACAACGAATCAATGTTTGTGATACGCATTTCAAAGACAATGCAATCGACCCTTTTTTGAAACAAATTATCATTGGTGATGAAAATTGGATCGTCTACAGTAACGTTAATCGAAAGAGATCATGGTCCGAGTATGATGAGCCAGCAAAAAACCATAATAAAAAAGTTGAATCAGAAAGATATCATGCTATCAATCTGGTGGGATTACAAACATGTTGTGTATTTTAAACTGCTTCTGAACAACATAACGATCAACTCAGATATTTACTGCCAACAACTTGTGAAATTCGAGGAAGCAATCAAAGAGAAAATGCCACAATTGGCAAATCACAAATCCATTATGACAATGCAAAGCCTCACACATCTTTATCAACACGTACGAAACTATTGGAGCTTGTTTGAGAAGTGATGTTGCATCCCTCATACAGCCCCGACCTTGCATATCGGATTATCATTTATTATAAAGTTTACAAAACATCATAAATGATAAAAATTTTCACTTATAACGATCACCTCAACTCGCATTTAGTTGGAGTTTCTGCTATTAAGGACCAGAAATTCTATAAGCTCGGGATCATGAAGTTACCAGAAAGAAAGCAAAAGGAAGATCATCGAAAAGAGTGGAAGATGTTTCAATAATAAAACTTCATTTTTTTGTGTAGAGAATTTGAGTTTTATTTCACACTAAAAACCTGAAATTAGCTCCTTGCCAACCCAATATAGTATTGATGAATTACACATACGAATTGAGAAATTAAAAGAAAAGAACTGTTTACAAATCACGAGATAGTAGATACAATTTCCTTAAATCTAGAGATAAAATACTTCATAAAATTTCAGTCTTTCGAATTGTTTGAAATTGAGTTTTCTTTATAATAATACACTCTAAAAGAGAGGGATTTCTTTTTCAAGCAATTTGAGAAAATAATAGACAACATGTCAAGTTTCATTTGCTTCTAACCTGTAGTGTTCAGAGCAAAACTGAATCATTGAAAGAAACCTTTTATTCCTTTATTCTGGGAGATAGCTAAATGAGTCGAAGATTAAATTTTAACTATTGTAATTTTTTTTTCTTGGAATAGAAAACGATATAAATTATTATTTAGACATATAATGAGGTTTTTACTTTTTTTATCATCAATATATCTATTGTTTAACGATTGAAGAAAATATAATTGATTAAAAATATTTATTCGTTCTATTTGTTTTTAAATGCAAAATGATAACTTGGTAAAGGTTACGTATAGTGTGCCCCTTGCCGCGCCAAGGATGCCAGGTCACCAATAAAGATGGCGGAAAGAATAAACAAACATTTCTGTGGGATAGTTACGGTTACGACTTTTAACAATATAATTATGGTTTTTAAAAAAACCTATAAGCATTGTTTTTTTTCAGACCCGGATAAAACAGATGCATAGATAAAAGAGACACATGCATAGATAGCATCAGATAAAACAGATGCATCTGTTGAAGGCACCGGGCAGAATTTTTTAACTTAAAAAAACATCCTACGGCTTCGCTAGGCCCGGGAGCGGGAAACTAGTAGCTTCGCTAGCACATTGAACATAAGGAATATGCGGATAACATGAACAGTAAATAGTAATTATTTGATAAAGACAAAGATGCAGAAAGAATGGGTTTAATAGGAAATTTTAAAGAGCGAGAAATGTGAATAATTCTATTGCAGGCGGTTTTTAAAGAAAAAAAGCAGACGACTTAAATAAATGAATCAGACGATTTTGTGAAATCGCATACTGACAATTAAAATGAGTAAAGGAATAAATATTTTATATTTGCATTAAAAGTATAATTGAAACTTCTTATTAACTATACAAAAAAATTATAATACAGATCAAAAATAAGATATTTAATTGATATTATTTTATTGTTTTTAACTTAACAGTTTTCATAAAAGAGTTGAAATTCATGTACAACTCAACCATTGTAGGAAGAAGTAAAGAAAACATCATTAGGGTTACTAAAACAGCTTTGTGTTGGGTTGCCATATTGGCGACAAACACGGGGGCACACTAATGACCATTTTAGCCGATAATTTTTTTTTAAAAAGAAATATCTCTACCAATAAAATTTCACTTAATCTTATTTATAAAAAATATTTAAAAAATGTGAACTTTAAAATTTTGTTCTATTAGTTTCTCCCATTCATTTATATAGATGTTAGGAAATGTTCTTAAAAATTTAGAAGCCATATGGTAACTGAATTTTTAAATAAGTGCTTGCAAGCACTATGCATGGAATAAAATGTACAAACACTGTGCTTAAAATAATATATACAAACACTATGCGAAGAATTACATGCACAAACTTTATGTTTAGTGTGATATATTCAAATACTACGCGTATAATAATATGTACGAACACAAAGCATAGAATATGTACAGACACAAAGTATAGAATGTGTACAGACCCAAAGCACAGAATATATACAGACACAAAGTATAGAATGTGCACAGGCACAAAGAATAGAATGTGTATAGACACAAAGAATAGAATGTGTATAGACACAAAGAATAGAATGTGAACAGACACAAAGAATAGAATGTGAACAGACACAAAGAATAGAATGTGTATAGACACAAAGAATAGAATGTGAACAGACACAAAGAATAGAATGTGAACAGACACAAAGAATAGAATGTGAACAGACACAAAGAATAGAATGTGAACAGACACAAAGAATATAATATGTACAGACACAAAGCGTTAAATATGTACGAACTCTATGCGTATAGTAACATGTACAAACTCTATACATCTGATATGAGCACACACTATGTGTATCAGAATTTATAAAATGTGATTTTGTCTGTCATAGTCTAATTACAGTTATTTAAAAAAGCAGAATTAATATCAATTTATTTAATTTGAGAACCCTTTTTTGTTCTAAAACTTATTAATTGTGAATTACTATTATTGATAATCAAATTTTTAAACATTTATTATTACCTTAAGTCCTTATCCCACATACATACATTATGAGAATACTCATTTTTTGCATTAAAAATTCACCAGAAATAATTGCTGAATTTATGATGAATTGAAAATAAATTAAAAATATACATAAAGTTGATGCCATTGAATATTTTTTCCTATTATAGTGCCAAATAAAAATTAATTCAACGGTATATATTCATGATGAATAGTGCTTTATAGTAAAGAAATGGAAAATTGGAAGATATTGCAAGTTTCTTTGTTTTATTTTTATGTTTTAAAATGTAATGCATATGTGCAATCTCTACCAAAAAGCATTTGACACCCATGATCATTTATGTCATCATGATTAACGCCATAACTTCTGTACTTAAATAATCGTGTTGAAAACAGCATTAAAGTCGGTAGTAGACAAGATGGCAAGAAATTAAGAGCTGCTGGACATCAGGTATAGAGTAATTGTTGGATATCATAGAAATGCCGATTCTTAAACCTTTGCAGTCCGAAAAATAATTAGATGCAAAATTATTCACCTAATGCAAATATTTGTTTATTGCTATGAAAAATAAATGTGCATGATTCTTTTAAGTCGAATTTCTTTGAAAAATTAATCTGCATCTCTTAACCATTATGTAGGCTTTTTGAACAATTAAATTTGAAGACTAAATAAATAAAGCGTCAAAATGATGCACAATCTTGAATGGCGAGTCACACTCGACATCGGATAGCAAAGGGTTAAGGGAAATTTCTAGGGAATTAAACACTCCAAAATCGGCAGTGGCGTTTTTGATTTATAAGTGGTTGGGGAAACGAGAATGTTTTAATGTGTTTCGAACCAGTTTATAGTGGACCTATACCCATGAAACAACGAATGCTATCAAAAGAAATTCAGAAAACTGCACCAAACTGATGGCCATTACTTCAGGAGTTCCAACAAGCATACAGGACTGTTGTTTCATAATAACTATTAGCAATTAAGCACATTTTCTTCGCTTCCCGATCACGCTGCAGTGGGTAAACCTTTGATTACAAAATCCAACCTCGCAGATCGGTTGATTTGGTGCATGCCACATCGAAATTGGACCATAGATGAGTGGAAGTAGGTTCTCTGGAATGATGAATCAAGGTTCAGTATCTACCAGTCAGATGACAGAGTCCGAATTTGGCGTATGCATTGAGAAAGCCATTTGCCAGAATATATTGTGTCTATAACAAAGATTGGTAGATGGGGAATTATGGTCAGGAAAGGCTTATTTTGGTATTGCCTCTGACTCTTGATTTACTGTAAGCACAACGCCTGATCCTTCTCTAATATTATAGATAACAAATTACCTCCTACGAAGGGGCAATAGTACGAATTGGATCATTGTTATTTTCAGGATGATAATGCCAATTTTCATGTTGCAAGGTCCATTATAAATTGATATGATGACAATGGTGTGAATTAGGAGAACTGCCTCGTCCAGTGCCAAGATTGGAATCCTATTGAAAACCTCTGGAAAGAGTTTGATCGCCAAATGAAGTTTTGCAGCAACCACCCAAAATCGGTAAACTTATGTTTTTCCCTTGCCAAGTGGAAGAAAATACCACTGTTCATCATCCAAATACATGTGAAAAAATTTCCCAAGAGGGTTAAAGCTGTAATTACCTCAAGTGGGGGATCTGCCAACTATTGAATATGAATAAAGCAAGTATATCTCTTTCATCACAGGTATGTGACATGGTGGTAAGGTCTCGGCTTACGAGTCGTAAGGTTTCAATTCCGGTACTCAATCCCAAGGAAGAACCGTCGTGTAAAGGTGCTATATTGCACATTAAATCCGTGAGAATCAAATGTCCTTCCGTTTGTGTGGTGTGGATAGGAGGGGTATCAGCTCAGGCGTCGTGCTCATCTTCTGGCCATGGTTCAAAAGTACACGCTCTGTCCTTAAATAGCACGACTATTGCTTTGCAATGGGACGTTAATCTAACTAAAATAAACTTCAACACAGATGTCTAATCGATTATTGTAATAGTGTATAATAATCATAATGCATATTCAATTAGGACAAATGAGTCTGATTATAAAAATTAAACAGAAATCTAACTAAGAATAGATTTTTATTTTAGATGTACTTTGTATTTTTTATTTCATTTAACGTTTATAAGATTAAGGTTTAAGTTAAGTTTATGTTAAACAAATTACATGAATAAATACCAAGTAAAAAACTTCATATAAACGGTATGAAATTTCTATTGCTAAATAACTAACAAATTAAGGAAATGCTATGAATAAAAATAATATCCTTGTGTTCTGGAATAAGTCTAAAATATTTCTTCAGAATGCAAAAAAATCTATAGAAGAATGCTCATTATGTGTTTAGCAAAACATATAATTAAATTTTTTTTATTAAATCTTCCTAAATTAGTATGCTTTCTGTAGGTATCACAGAAACATTAATTAAATTATACATTAAGTATTACTGCCGATTTCATGGTAAAAATCTCGACGACTAATAATCAAAACAATTTTGCATCGTTAATTAGCTATTGCCGATGCTTGTTATAATCAGAAAACTCACTAGCTAAGAAACTGAATATATCTGAGTTAAATCGTCGTTCCTTTATTGCTGATATAATAAAAATAAAAATAACTAACTTGAATTTTTTATATTTAATTGCATTTATATAATCATAACGTAATTTATTTCCAGTAATTAGAGAATAAACATTTTTTTCTGTAGGTATGAAAAATATTAATTTCGGCGTATTTGGCAGATTAGTTATAAGAAATTTTATTTAAATGTCAAATTCCGACGCCTAATCAAACAAAAAAAACAAATATAGTTATAAAGATCTCAACGAGTGCTTAATTTTATCTTTATAACCCTGTTGTTTTAAAAGAGCTTGATGTTGGATATCGGATTAATCAAAAGAGAACTGTAATTAGAATAACAAAGATTCTTTTTAAGACAAGAAAATATTTTCGCAGAATCTTTTAATTAGTGTTTAGTTTGCTTGATTTTGTTTCTCTTATTTGAATATGGTATTGTCGGATTTTATAGAAAGCTTAAGGCATATGCAAATCGTAGCATATTACATCGCTTAACAAAATACTAATTTAGATTGGTTGAGAATAAATCGAATGAAATGAAAATATTTTTTTATGCAAACGAATTCAAAGCACATAAATTCAAATTCCTTAATTGGTTTTAATTCTTGCTGTTCTAAAGTGTCTAGCTAAATAATTTGCTCGTAACAAAGCAGAATTTTATTTGTCATGATCAAAACGGTTCAACGTACCAATACATGCATCCCATTAATGAAACGTTTGGGTTAATTGTAGTTCCTGCAATATTGCAATCATGAAGATATTCGAGGAGAAACTGATCCACATTTGTGTTTACATTCAAAAAATCTAGAAACGCCCAAGCTATTAATTCAAAAAAATAATAATAATTCATTTACAAAGCAACAACAGTCCTGCAGTTTCTAAATATTGTTAGTTCAGTATACACTTTGGAAAAAGCATGTTAATAAAATAAATAAACGTTCTCCCTTAATTAATATTTTTAGAATATTTCTTTTAAATAATAATCGTAGGTCACTGAGAACTATCGATTTATGATTACAATACACACACAAAATGTTTACAGAAATGTGGAAGCTTTAGCGTCTCCCTTATTTTATAGATTTCGTTCAAATTTCAGAGGCCACAGCAATTTGGATTTAACAAATTCAATTATTTCATACATTTCATCTAAATTTAGATCGAAATTCCCAAATTAAGTCTTAAATAAGGTTTTAAGACTATGCAATTATATTTCTTTGGTTTAAAACATTATGGAATTATTTTAATTATAGACAGAGCGAAGGATAAACAAATATAAGATTAAAATTGAGATTTTTGGATTCAGGATAGTTTGAAATTTCAAGATATACTAAAAATTAGGTGTCACATTTTTTAACGAAAATATTTTATTAATTTTTTTGTATATTTCACAAGAAAAAAAGATAATGAATATAAGATTTTCTCATTATTACTCTCTCATATACACAGTGTAATGAAAATATAGTAATAGTTAATGAATCCTAAAATTGAGATTTTTATTGAAATTTTTAGATGCTTTATATTAAATTACTGTTGATTCTTTTACTGTATATGCTTTTCAAGCTCATATTTTGAAGTTATTCATCCAATTACAAGAATGTTTTTGAAAGAAAGTACATTTTACAAATCCCATACAATTATAGATTTTAAAGGATTTGATTTGAATTCTATTCATCATTTAAATTTTTTAGTAAGCTTTCACCTTGAAAAACAGGCATTTTAGTTTATTTTTCATGAAAAAATTTTATGACATTAAATTGAACGGAGTGACCAGTGACCAACTCTCGACTAGGGTGTGGTATCAGTCTGATTAGAGCCTACTTCCCTCCAATAAGTTATCTGCATTATTGTTGCACACAGTTGCACAGTATCTGTTTTATATTATATTTTAACCGTATCATGTAATAGAAAAATCATTGCATTACTACTGACAAACTAATATACTTTCCTCATTTTTATAAAAATTTCTAAACTTTGCAATAAAGCGAATACATTAACTTAATGGTGATTATCCAAGTGATATTTATTTTTCAAAGGCTTTAATTAAAAACTAAGTAAAATAATCATAAATAATTATAAATTATTTATTAATGGCATACTCCCTTCACTAAAAAATAAGAGTTTTTGCGCTAGCTTCATAAACCAATTAACGTCCATCAGACTGAAGTGTCACTTTTGTATAATGGTTATATTACTCAGTTACAAACCTTAGCGTCGCGGGTTTGTACCTTGATCTCCGTTTGCAAAAGATTTATAGCATTGAATTTTATGCTATGAATTAAAGATGAATGAATAGAATAATGAAATGAGAAAAAGAAAACATTAATTAAAATGTGTCTTAAAACATGTTAATTTTTAAATTTAAAAATTATGTTTATAATTTTTTTGAAATGTCAGCTTTTGAGCAATAAATAAGAAATAAAATTCTGCATTCATTATAGATGCAAAAATTTAAGACAACTGAAAATCATAAATGAGCTCTTTAATTCACAGAATTTAAGTTTTTAATTCAGATTGTTTTCTGGAAAGTTGCTGCGACTTAAAATTATGAGATACCAGTATCTGGAACAATATATCTATAATTATTAAAAAACTCGTACAAATAATTCGAAAGTAGAGTTGAGAAAAATCATTAAATCGGGATACATTTTATTTTATTGATTAAAAAAACGGTTTTTGCATTTTAAAGGATATCCCAAAATTTACTGAAGTTTCAAATTATTAAACAGTTGTGCAGCAGAGTACTGGCAACCTCATTAAAAATACCCTTTCACACTAGCGTTACACGACAATTTCAAAAATAATGAAAGCCTGGAAAGAAAGAACACTTCGAAAAAAGTTTAGATATAGCCCTCTGCATCGCGTAAATTAGCACCATTGGAATTTTTTATGGTGTTATTTGAAATCAGAAGCCAACAAGTTTACAAGCATGTGTTATAAATATTCTTTATGTCATCACATTAATTTTCTTTAAATAATAAATAATTTATTTACAATACATTTTAACAATTGAGTTATGCTAGTTTTATAATAATTTTTTTTAAATTTTTTTAAAGATTTTAATTAAATTTTTTCCCTTAAGAAATTCGAAACATTTCCTTATACTACATTAAAATAAATATTTCATTTTGAACTACCGTAACGTGACTTAATTAATTGTGGGTGAAATATTTTTTATTGAGATTAAGTCGAAAACATGAGCAACTCAATTTCTTTCAGAATGAGTAATTTCGATTTTATATTCAAAGCTAAAAATGATTTTAATTTGAGCTATTTGATCTTTTTCATGATTTGATTCATGTGTCAGCATTTTTGTGACTTTGACTAAAATATTTTATTAACTGTTGCATTTTTAACTCGATTAATTGATGATTTCAAAGGTTTTTATTGGGAGCCTAAACTGCTGATGCAGTTCTCGATATTTACTATTTAATTATTTCTACTTTAATTATTTTTGATAGCTAAAATTAAACATTAAATAAAGTTAGCCGCCTTTGCCTTGCAACTTTTCCTTCCAAATTGACTTTTTATTTTCTTAAATATTAATGCAGAATCCATTTTTTAAAAAAAATATTATTTAATTAGTCCAAAATGCATGAATTTTATTGAATAAATTGAAATCAATTATAATATGCAAATTAAAAAGTGAGTGTACTGGAATTAAAGTAATATAAAAAAATTAAAGTCAATTCCTATTTAAGACATTTTTTATTACTTTTTATTAAACAATTGCAATTAATGTAAATAATTTATCAAAATATTTTTTTAATTTCCGTAAGAATTGATTTCGCTCTTTTTGCCTTCACGTGAAAAATATAAAATTCATGTGAAAAATATAATAATAAATAAATTTCAATTCCAATTCATTTTTGTAATAGATATAAATATTAAGATAAATGTATTAGCATATAGTATTATAAAACAAGGTTAAATAAGTAATTTTTAAAAGAATTTAATTGATGACATATAAAATAAAATATTGAATTTCTATAAAATCTTAGTGTTCTCTACCGTTCAAAAATGTAATAAAACAATAAGAAAATTGATCCTGATAAATACATTTCCGAGTATATGATTGAATTTATGAAACAGTATACTACGAATATAAAGTTAAAAAAATATATGGGGAGAAATCACCATACTATTAAAAAAGTCATTATCTATTTATAATTATTTTGAATAATTTACAAGTTTATATAACTTTATTATAATGATTGATTATTCAGAATCCAATTAGTTTGATCATTTCTTAGGAGCTTTCACCTTCAATAAAACAAAATTCTTGCCATACCATGTGCTTCTTGATATTCATTTCAAATTCTCTAAATCTTTCATAATACGCCTGGGAGACTATATTACTTAAGAGATACCTGATTTTTGCTTAAATAAATTGATATCAAAGGATTTATAAGATATATTTTATACAAGAAAAAAAAATAATTTTGGTTTTCATGAACAAGGAACTGTTTTTAATTGATATTTATTTATTAGTTGCTTTGTATAAAATAGTGATTTCAAATCGATCTTATTGTATTTATATACGTATTTTACTTAATTTACTTATGGGAATTTATAAAAGTAAAATAGATATAGTTGATTTAAAATTAGGTAGGAAAAGTATTTCAATATTAGAAAATCTTATTTTTATTGAAAATTTACCAAGCTTTTGCTAAATTTTATTTTGTATTTAGTTTAATATTTGGTAATAGATATGAATATAAAAATGAATGTTTTAATATGTAAATATAAGACAAAGATGCAAGAAAAGTCTTATAAATTTATTTGCACATATATAATATATCAAACATTGAACTTCCTACAAACCTTTAAAAAAATTCGAAACCTTTTATATTTAAAATAAAAATAAAAGGATTATGCGAGGCATTTTTAACAACTTGAAAATCCATTCATATTTTGTTAATTGTACAATTATTAATAAGGAAATTCTGATAACATCAATCCCCACCCATCCAATTTAAGATTATATAAATCCATTCATTTCAAATCGTGCAAATAGTATTTTTAAAAAGATTATTTCATACAAAATAAGTTTACAACTCGAAATAAATGCCCCAATTTTCCAAACTCAGAAAACATTTTTAATCTGTCACGAAAGAATCTATCTTCCATTCCCCTTTTGTTAAAAAGGAGAAACCCTTCTGAGACGCTGAAATCAAATCTTTCAAATCTTCTGCACCAGAGCAATAGACAGCAGTAAAGGCACAAAGTAAAAAATAAATAAAGAAATAAAAAAACATAACAAGCTTCTTATTTTGAGAAGACATGTCGTGAAAACTTGTGTCTCCATGTGACTGTCTTTTTAGCACTTATGCGAAGAGTAATGGCCTTTTCCAGGCTGTCTAAGACAACAAAAACACTCATAAAACGCCATCGAGTCCAGAAGCATCTCCTTCGTGTTGTCGACTGCATATATTGCAAATATTGATGCCCATTTAAATAGATGGGAACACATCACACCCTCCCTTTTTTTATTATTCTTGTCCTCTCACTCAATATATTATTCAAATTCAAATTTTGCAATCGGCAGCAGTCATATTTTCCCCTTGAAATCCAGTGAATATGTAAATGACTTTTTATACAGCATATAAAACCACGATATTAAAGCTATCTTTTGACCAACTTACATCATTTTTTTCTTCAATGAGCTTTTTTACTGAGAAAGGTTTTCTTAGCGAACTTAATGTGAAAAGGAAGAAATGTTAAAATGTAGTCTTTACCATAATGTGAATCTAAAAATAAATACAAGCTTTTATTTTTTCAGGTTGGAATTTGCTCTTTAGTATCTTTGTTAAAATGTAGTATTTATCATAATATGAATCTAATATTAAATGGAAAATTTTACTTTTTAATATTTGTCTTTGCCTTTTTTTAATATCTTTTTCAAGCAGGATGGTTTTGAGAAAAAAAAGTTAAAATCATTAAAATTATATTTTAAATAAAGTTTAACCCTTTGCAGATCGAAAAAAAATTATATATGAGACCTAATACAAAAATGCGTTTATTGTTTTGACAAATAAATATATACAGGGTGTCCAAAAAGTTCCCGTACTGATAATTTGTGAATTTATTTTACAAAAACAATAGGTTCAAAAATAATTATTTTTATGCCAATGATAAAAAGCCCTTTTAACATAACTAAGGAAACAATACTGAACTTACATTTATAATAAATGTTCAAAATGTCCATCTCTTTCTTGGAGACAAAGCTGAACTCGTTAGCGCATGTTTTTCGAAACGCGTTTTAACACGCTAGGAGTGATTTCTTGTATCTTTTGGGTAATTGCGATTTTAAAATCATCTATTGTTTGAGGATCACCTTCATAAATTTTGCCCTTTAAATATCCCCACAGAAAAAAGTCTGGGATCGTCAGATCAGGGGATTGAGGTGGCCAAAGATGTTTTGAAATAAGTCTACCGCCAAAAAAAGCTTCAAACATGTCCATGGTTTCATTACTCGTATGGCAAAATTTAATATACTTGAAAAAAAAATCATGGAAAATTATTTTTTTAAATTTGGAGTACGGGAAATTTTTGGACACCCGGTATAATTCTTTTAAGTTGAATTTCTTTGAAAAATCTATCTATATATCCCAACTATTATGTAGGTGTTTTTAACAATTAAATTTGAAAAAAAAAATAAATAAAAGGTCAAAATGAGGCACATTCTTGAATGTCGAGTCACACTCGACATCGGACCGCAAAGGGTTAAAACATTTATCCTTGATAGTATTTTTGGTTGATTAATTCTATGAACAGGTACTTAATATTGTTTTAATTTTTGACAGTGACCATAAAGATATGTCTTGATTGTATAAGAGTTTACTCGCTCATTTATTTAATAATCAAATAACAGATTCATCACAGTATTTGAATTATAATTTTGAGTAAATCATAACGCTTAAATAGTAAATAAATTATAAATTTATCAAAAAAAATGAATGAGTCAAATATGAATATTCAAAGAAAATTGTACCCTTTTTTCGTAAAATTTGTATTGCAATAATCTAAGATCTAAGCAGAAATCCGTGTTCACTGGATAAAATGCTGATATTCGCATTCGAAGTCGATTCGCAGAATAAACATGGGGACACAAATAATTTCCACAGCAATAATTAGACAACGAATAATTTTCACAGCCCTAATTAGACAACAAATAATTTAAAGGGGCTTATTAACAATTAAAATTGCTTTTTTGGAAGGACGCATAAAGAGCGATGAATTATTGATAATATGAACCAAATTAATGTGAGAATTCCAATACCACAAAATTCGAGGTAATTTTTCGTGAACAAAAACCAAATGGAATCATCCGCACCATTTAAATTTCTGAGTTCGAATTACTTTTCACTCCTGGATTTTCAGCAATGCTCCTGGAAACGCCCGATAAGGACGTTGTAAAAAATGTCTGGTTAGGGTGAATCAGCAGTCAAAGAGTTATAGTAATATTCTCTTCTATTATCTTTGAATTTTCGAACACAGATGGACAGTACAAAAGAAAAAAGGATGCATCATTGTTCTTCAAATGTACAATACACTAAATAGAATGAATAAAATGAAATATTGATGTATGCACTTTTAGTGGTTGGTAGCTAAGAATGCCGCAAATATGATTTTTTAAAAATCTGAATTAAAATAAATATTATTATGAAAAACATGACATTAATTTTTGTGCCGCATAATATTTGACTATGATCAGAAGAGATAATTGAAACTTGTGTAAATTTCTCAACTTCGTAGTTTTATATCTTAACAGTGGAAATGTGACTTTTGACATTACTTAGCATATGTGAAGCACATAAAATCTGAATCCACCATGGAAATAATTCAAATTCAAATTTCCAATGAATTGGGGTTCCAATTTCAAATCAGTCATCAAGTGATATTTCATGAAGAGAATAACAGGGACTTAATTATGACTTTTCAATTTTTTCGTCTTTTTTTATTGATTTTGGATATTTATAAAATAGACAGTTTTCAATAAAAATGTATCGTTCTTGACCTAATACTTGGAAAATCAAGAATTGTTATCCCAACAAATTTCAAATTTTACATTGCCCTAACAAACAACGTTGCAAAACAGGATGAAAAAAATGAAAATATTGCAAGGACTGTTTCAAAAAATTACAACAGTGTATTTGAAGCAGCCCCCATTTGCTACATCAACGTAAAGCTACTCTGAGGCAAACGGTTCTAGTGATCTGTTTTAAAATATTAGTTGATATTGTATCACGTACGGTACAGCGCCATCTGTACGTGGAATTGCTAACTATATTCGCAATTTTTTTGGATAAAATTCGTTAGTCTTATATGATGAATATGGTGTATTTATTTTATTTTTTCATTGATTTTAAATTATTCTTTATATTTTATTATTGTTTTTTTTCAGAGTTAAACAATCATTTCGTCACACCCGGTTGAAATATTCTGTAAAATTAGACATATGGCGATACATTTAAATTAATAAGGAGAGATGGGGTCACATTTCTTTTTATCACCTCTCTCAACAAATTATAAAAATGGAAATAATATGATTGTGATTTATTAATATGGAAAAGACTTTTTATGGATCATATTAAAACTATGACCTCTAACATTACCTTTCTAACATAAAATACAACTTGATTTACTTCTTTCTTTTTTTTTTCTTTCATAATACCTTCCTAGATAAAACGCTTTTAGTGGCCAAGCATCGAAGAGCTAAAATAAATACATTTGCTGTGTCTTAAGATACGCTAAAATAAATTCCTTAAATTATGCATTATGGGCGGAACACGAAAGTGTTTTTTTCATGCTTTATTCTCCCTTTTACTTTATTTAATATGTATGTCAGGAAAAGATTTCTCTGGTAATTCTTTAATGATTCATCGAATTGGATAGACTTGTTCTTGGAAATATATTTGCTGCTGTTTTGTTTCTAAGGTTTTTATTCAAAGAAATTTAATTTTATAAAGGATTGGACAGCATAATAATTAACAAAAAAGTTCATTCTACAATTACTAATTAAATCGCAAAATTCATTGAAATTTCAGAATTAAAAATATAAGTTAATTTTATCCATTATCACCTACCGTGAAACTTTTTAAAAATATGATTAAAATTCTTGATAAGAATTTTCAAGGAAAGAATTTTTGGTTATTACTATAATTAATTATAAGTTTCGGGGATTAAAGTCGAGTTTCTTAGTTGCATTTTTCTTGCGAGCTATAATTTTTAATTAGATTTTTAAAAAAACCATTTTTTATAAGTTAATTAAATTAAGTTTTTTTTAAATTCCTTGAAATTTCTACAAAAGATATTTCATGAAAAGGTATGGTTAATAAGGCTCTGATATAGGTATTGACTTATATATTAAAAGAAAATATATATTCATAAATGAAAAATCTGTACTATTTATGTTCTATTGATATTTGCATTTAATGAAAGAATACTTTTAGTTAAACTATGTGAGCCAAAAATAATGTGAAAATGTGATTAAAGTTAATTAATAATACTCAAAATATTATTTTAATTATTTAAAATATTTAAAACAATTTCTATTTTGTCAATGTAGCACAATTAATATAAAAATATACCTTAATTTATGATTCATGGACAATCAGACTCTGAAAATTTCCAAATTGCATATTATCATCCAGAACATACTAAGTAACAGATTTTATCTCATTAAGAAATGAATGAGATATTGATTATTCAAATTCGCAATTAAAAACACGAAAGATAATTTTTTTAATTAGAATAATAAATTAGTCCTTTATGTAGTAAACAGAATCCAGAAAATCAGTTAAAAACCACTTTAAAAACTTGTAGAGCAAATTTTTAATATCGAGTTGATATATATATATTTAATTGTAGAATTTTATATTCATGGTTTTGATTACTTTAATATTTGATTAAGGGTACAATGGACGATGAAAATGTAAAAAATCGATGAAATTTGCTATATTTTTATTTTGATCTTATATGTATATTTAAACTGTAAGCTATCGTTTGGAAAAAAAATTATTTTGATATCTTAATAAGTTTGCTCAATATCAGCGTTTTGTTATTGTTATTAGGATGCCACACCCACTTGTTTTCATTTGGACAGCTGCTGTAAAAAATGTTTTGTTTTCCTCCAAGCACTCTAGTGTACTTAATTTTTAATTCTGACTTTATGTTGTTGTTTTTGCTTTGGCAGATGTTAAAAACTTCTACTTTTTCTTTCTTTTATTGTTTGTTTTGGTTTGTTTATTCGTTCTTCGTATATTTCATATTCGAATTGCTCGTTTTAGTTTCTTTGAAATTAGATACAAAAGCAGTTCTATTCATGGTTAAAATTAAAATTTACTCTATTTTTAATTATCTTTTTTTTGTTTTGTTTTTCTAAATTTTGTTTTAAAAAGAATTTAATCAGTTTTCACTTCCAAAAGCCTAATAGGTCGTCCAAATGAAAGCAGACAAAGTTTGAAAATGCTAAGATATGATGGACAAAGAAATCATTTGATTCATAACCAAGCAATTCTAATGACAATTTGGAAGTTTCTACCAAATGCAATAAACCTGAAATAGTGAATTCATCATCAAAAAATTGTATATAATAGTTACATTGTTCTGTGCAAACACTTTAGTATTCTTTTTTGAAGAATATTATTTGTCATGAATTTCAGGAAAAATTTCTTCAAATAATTTAAGCAAGTTTTTTTGTTTATTCTTCAAAATTGTGTCTATTTTGTGCTAAATATGGTAAAGAATTTGGTTCTGTATTTAGGAAGGAACTTACAGAAAAAAATCTTTGAAGTGAACAACAAAGTTCTAAAGCCCTTCTTTTCTCAACAAAGAAAATGTATCAAAATTTGATTGCTGATTTATTATAACTAAGAAAAAAAAATAGTTAATCATATAAAATAAATTGTATCTTATAAGCATGTATCATATTGCCATCATATAATAACAATAAAATGAAAAAAAATTCAAAAAATCAGCACATGTCAAATTAGAAGAAAAACATGAGGATATAATTTATGCAGCAGCTGTATTTTGAATTGCTTCAAAATTTGTATGTTTATGGCTGCATATATAGTTTAAAAATGTTATATGAATATAAATTAATCTTTGTGGCTTATTAAATGTTATTAAACAAGTCTAATTTTTATTTGAACTTTTTTTAATTGAAAAAAAGAAGTTGGTTTTGCTACACCAGAAGTATTTACTTAATATGTTTTGTGGATTCTTACAAATATATTATAAATCTATGGATGTATATATTGCAAAAAATAAACAATTTTTTTTATAAATATAAATATTTAACATATTTAAGTTGTTTCAATTATGTTTCTGGTCTGTAGAAGCCATTGAAATGTAATTTTAGCTTTTTCTCAAAATGAAATTTTATGATGCTGTCCAAATTTTCAAATACTCCATGCGCATTATATTTTTAGTTACAACTCTGAAACTTTTATCTTATGCTGTATAAACATATGATAATATAATTTTGCATTTTAAGATAAATTATGTGGTTTATATTTTTTTTATTGAAGATCTCAAGTAATATTGTTGCATTGATTTTTTAAAAATTCTGAAACAAAGTCAATAATGCTATGTTTTAAAAGAAAAATCATATTTTGAATTAATTTAAACATGCAAAATATTTTGTAGAATTAAAAAATGTATCTGAAAACACTGAAATAGTTCATTTATGTTCTATTTTTATGCGCATGGAACAATTTGAAATTCTACAATATTTTCATCTTTTAAAAATATATTTCTAACAAAATTAAAAAGTTATCAATAAATTTTGCTGAAATTTTTATTGATGCATTAGATTGATAAAATGCATTTACCATGAAAATTTCAAAACAATACCTCAAAAATTGAGAAATTTTGGTTTCAACGTCCATTGTACCCTTAAAAGTAATATATTTTCGTGATTCATGGCTGATAGTGCGGAATAATTTTTAAATAAATCTATAAATTAAACTATTCCATTACGTAATTACTAATTTCTAAACATCTGAAAAATTTGAATTGACATCAATACACAATAGACCAAATAGAAATTTTTTTGGAAACATTCACAAATAAAACAAATAAAAAAATATCATTACAAATTAAATAAAAGTGCATAAGGAAAGAAATAAACAACAGATATTTTAATTACCATAGTTAATTAAATTAATTGCTATTATGATGCCTTCATAAGGGAAATCACTTAGCGGTCAGTGCGAATTGCATATATTTTAATTATTTTCAAATCTATACAAGAATATTTTTCTTTTAACACAATAATATCAAGCAAATCCAAAATCAGCTAAGTGTGTTGGAAATATTCTTTACAGTAAAATCAATGTTTTATGCCACTATTATTATTATTGGTATAAAACACTGCTTTTGATTAAAAACATTATTTAATGCCACAGCAGATAAAAAAGATGAATACTTTCGAAATAAAAGCCTTTTTAATGAAAAATAAATAAATACTCTGAATTTCTCTTATACAAAGAGGAACGCTCAAAAATTCGAATAAGTTTAGTTTAATTTAGCTATCTTAACATCTCGTTGTAAAGTAACACTAGAGCTATTTCGGGACGGACTTCGTTGTTTTGAGCTGTGGTCAGATAACGAGGACGACACCAGAGCTGGAATCCTCCTCTCAACTGCAGCGTGAGGACGTTTGGCCATGATAGATTAAAAGTGCAACTGACTCTCTTACACGGCGTGTCTTCATTGGAATAGGGTTTTAAACTTAAATCCCTACCAATCACGAACCATGAATTACCACCATGCCATCTCGGCTCCGAGAGTTTGATGAACCTACACGTTTAAGATCATAATAAACACACAAAAATTATTGAAAGGCTTGCCAATGAGCATAGTAATTCGAAATCTCTTTGAATTAGATCGATGAAATCTGTTATGAGATCTTTACAACAAAAATGAGTATTTTAATCAGTTCTTTAACAAAATATATGCTGTTTCCATGGCTGTTTGAATGTAAGTAAACAATGAAATACAAAACGTAAAGAAGAAGATAGTTAATATTTGGTGCACATATTTTCCAAGTATAAGGTAAATTAATATAAAATTTAGAACTAAACAATCCAATGGATTTAAAATCTGCCAGTCAACGTTTTCTCATAAATAACTGGTTAACACAAAAAACTCGAAGTTTCCTGTATACACTCCAAATGGTTTTTATTCCTTTTAACAAACATAAATGTTCTGATTATGATTTAAGCTGTGAAGTCTTTCATTGTTACTGGAAAAAAATACAAAATATAGACCCTTGGTATGAATATGTTTTTACAAAGTCTATCGGATAATATGCACTTTGGTAGTACTTTTTTGTAGGCGATAGGGTTATTTGAGGATTAGACCGTCTTCGCCAACGATCTTCAACTGTTTAGTAAGTCATTAGCACAGATTTAAATTTGGTGATAAAAATCAACGGATTACACCAATGCCGGATTGCTATAATTGGCTGTTTAGCAACCCATTGGCAACGACTTCAAATTTGGCAATAAAGTTGGATGGTGTAATACGTAAGTATCGCGATCGGCATTATAATTTTAAACTAGTTGTAGTCAATCACTTAATTTCACTGATCTAAGAGTTTTTTGAGTTCCTTCATTCAAAAAATACAGATGAACAGACGAATAATTGTTCATCGAATTTGACAGAAAATTTGACAAATATCTATATTTTAGAATTTAAGTTTATTCTATGTCCCATATTTTTATATATCATACTCTTGCCATTTTGTAGTTATATAGTCCGTATGTACTGGAAATGGCGTTCGTTCACAATTTGAAATAAATCTGTGGATAAGAAGATTTCATATATCGGAATTCCCATTTTTTGAGCTCTCCAGTTCATAGACACATTGATAGACACGCATAAGATTTTTTTTTTTAAGATTCAAAATAGGGAATTCTAAAATAGAGAATTGGGAAAAAAGTTCGAATTTTTCGGCAATTCAAAAACACTTCCTCTATATGGATATGAGGAAATAAATAAAAAAAAATGCTTGTACAAATGATATTTAGTATGTGATATGGCTACAGTTGCAGTTTTAAATGAGCCACTGGTTCCAATTGGGAGAAATTGGATATTTGATTTAATTAATTAACGATTTACTAATGTTAATGAAAAATTAATTTGTTTTCTAAAAATATACGGACGAACAAAAAACGACTGTGTCAAATCTATGCAGTTTTCAATAATTCAAATATTTAATACCATCTTTGCATATTAAATTTTGAAATCAATTAGAAATCTGCAAGTAGGCAGTTTAGTTTAATTATATTAACGTTTGATTTTAAACTAAAATAGGGCTATATTGGGACGGAATGCATAATTTTGAACTGCAGCCAGATGACAAGGATGACATCTGAGCTCGTATCTTCTAAACTTTTGCACCACATCAACGCAAGCACATTTGTCCTCAAGTGATTTAATGTGAGTCAGACCACATACATTACCGTTATTCAGTAAAATAGAGTCTCGAAACCAGAAGGATTCAGTTAAACATTCAAGATATTTATCACCAGGTCACTGCAATCCTTAGAAAGAAATATTAACTAATACTCTTTTGAATGTCTTGCCTGTTGTTTAAGTTTAAGGGTGATTTAAAAACCTTGAAAGTCGTATATTTTCGAGGATTAAAAAAGTTAATCTCATATTTATGAAAGTACATTAATTGAGATAAGAATTCTTTCATTTGGTTCAAAAATTGTGTGGAGGGATGAATTTTTACCGATGACGGAAAGGGATGCCTTAGTGAGAGGTTATACCGTGACCGGTGACAGGCATTGAAATTCAACCATATTTCATTCTTATGCTGTTCGTCGTCCAGTGATTCAATTTCATCCAAATACCTCAAGGAAAGTCGGAGTAGTCGTCACTGATTAGCGAGGAAAAAAGACAAACATGGAAGGGGAAGTCTTTTACAAAATTATTGAGATTGTGTTGAATGTTTTATAAGCCAGATAACATCCCTCGGACAGAAGTTCACTTTTAGACCAACGGAAATGTTTTTCGGCTACTAACCATACGATTCGGAGTTCGGGCCTAGCGTAATCCGCTAATCACCAACAATGGTGACCCGAACGATCGACCTTGGATAAACACAACCTTCCAAAGTAGTTTCGTTCAACTGTCGTGGCGCCCTCTGTCGGTGACTCAAAAACCTAGAAGTGCATTAAATACGAAAGATATTAAACTCACAACCAACACCTCACATAGCTATCGCTCGTCTAATCACCGATTCACTGGTGAGAGAGTATGTGGTGATCGCTATATAATCCAGATAACATCCCTAGGACAGAAGTGCACTTTTGGCCCAACGGATATGTTACTGGGCTATTAACCATAAAATTCGGAGTTCCGGCCTAGTGCAATCGGCTATAATCTCAACAAGATTCAAATATAATATCATTAAATTAAAATATAAAATATACAGCTACTATAAGCATTTAAGTTGAACAGCTTTTTAATCTATGCTACACTAGTATATCTTTATTTGGTATATTATAGATTATAGGATGTTTTCTCATCAACCTGTAATAGAAAATACTAGCAAGCACACATCTATTTACACACATACTGACACATATACGTACACACACACATAGACGCGCGCGCGCACACACACACACACACACTCGTGCACACACATACACACACTTATACACGTGCACACACACACTCACAATATATGTATATAAAGTTATTTGCTTTTGCTCGAAATATATAATTTTTATGTATTTTCTCAATATAAATTATCATCCCTCACAAATTAAATATTTTTTTCCAATGAAATAATCATTGAAGTGTAAGTTTTTCCAAATAAAATATGTTCATTTCTTTACAAATTCATTTAAATATTCCACCAACGACCCTGTAGATTATTAATAATTCGTAGCTAATTGTTAATTAATATTCTTGATAAAGTGGATTAAGAATTTTCTTAAATTAATTTCATTCCAAAGAACAGTTTGATAACGAAAAAAATTCATTTTCAGAATATCTTCATTCGAATAACATCCTTTTAATGTGTGTATAATTCTAGATTTGTAATTGAATTGATTTCGTCGTATTTCAATCTTCGCAATCAGTTTAATTAATTAAGTGATATTTAATATTACTATTCCGATGATATAATTAAATGTAAACTTGAAAAGATCAGAAGCAAGTTTCTATTCATATAAGCGTGGTTGGTTAAAATTATTCCACCAAGTGCCATAACAACGTTTCATCTTTCCAATGTATAATTATCGGAATTCGTATCTCATCTCTTTCGGAATAATTTTAATTAGTTTCATCTGATTATTTTAATGACATATTTAATAAAACTCAAGTAATGAATGTTTAAATAATTCTAATAAAAAATTTAATTTTAAAGGATGCATAAGAAGTTCATCTTTATATGAAATAGTAATTTCATTATGTCAGATAGAAATTTTAACGAAGGTGTATTCATACAGGTATAGGAATATAATAGTATTTTATGAGCAGCAACGTTCAGCTTCAGCAACGTTATTACGATTCCAGATGGCACGAGGAGAGTAATTTAATCTTTACTAGATTAAATGAAATTACACACGGAACTATTTATTAGCGAAACAAAAAGTCATGAATCATTTCCTTAAAATTGGTTATCTGCAACAGCTCAATTTCAGTTCGTCGGAATGTATCTAAAGGACATGAAATGAAAATCAATTATTTTTGCGTAGGATGACATAGCGTGGAGGTTATTATTTAGCATAATTGCATTAGTTTCCATTTTTCAAGTCTCTTTTGAGATGAATCTCAATTTCTAACCCTACTCTAATGATGAGGACGCTGCTGAGTTGGCTTTAATTTAGTTATGATCCTTTCAAAGCAACATTAGGGCTATTTTACTTCATATCTCGTAATTTTGAAGTATGGTCAGATGACGAATACGATACCTGAGATTGTACTCCCTCTAGAAGCTACCACATTACACCAGTGGTGGATGCTCTGTCCCGACAGATTTAACGTACACTAGAACACTGACACAAAGGTTCTTCGGTGGAATTTTGCTACGAATTAGACACGCTAGTGTCAAATCTTATACATTACCACCAAATCACTCTGGACCTCACCCGAGTCGGTATCTCCACTTTTAGAAAATCCCACTTAATTCTAGCTATAGTGCATTTAACTCTACATATTAGAATTAATGCCACAAAATCCACATACACTAAAACCTTTTGGGATATCGGGCTTTGAAAGTGAAGACCTCACTACTAGACTACTGTTGTATTCTACAATAAGGAATTCATAAATATGTTCATCTCTTTATTATTGAGATCTCATTCTTATGGCTTAAACGATACTGCTTAATGTAACACTGAAATTTTGAGATATAAGATATCGAAATCTAGTTCCCACTAGTGAGCACCTCAAAAATGATGATAAAAAGCTTCCGGTATGGTGGCTAATCCTTGCGGCCTTGGTGGTTACAGAAAGAGATGGGGATGGATTACCTCCCATCGATGGCGGAATGTATTTCCTTAGGGAATGATTCTGCATTGGCCGAGTTTGGCCACAATCTCCTCCGGTATTACTGTAGAGGTGGTTTAGTCGTTCAGTTTAATCGATGTTTCCTAGGGGTGGTTTGGAGTAGTCAGACATATTAACGTATCAGCGGGAAGATAGACAAAGACTGTTTTTATTGATTCGAATAATTAAATTTAAAATGAATTTGAAAAATCAGCAATGATTAGAACAGCCTCATCCCAATCCTCAAAATTTAACGTCAAGACCAATAAAAAATACTTCACTCTCGATTGTTTATTATATCAATAACTCAGCAAGATTGAAAATTACGTAATATACGGAAAACGATTATCCAGTTATTGAAAAGAGTAATTCAGTATCAGACATTGTCCAACAAATGACAACATTACTCTATATTGATTCATGAAGTAATATATTAAATTGTAAAAATGATTGGCGAATAATTTCAAAAAGTTTATTACTTCCAGATTAAATTAAGAAATTTAGGGTTCACATATTCGTAAATAAATTAATATGTCAAGAGCAGAAAAAATAATAATTGCCCGATTCAAAATCTCCTTGAAAAGACAATTTTTCCCAATTATACATTGCAGCGTTGGTAGTTTATGTATAATGTGGTGCTTCAATGATGAATATCATAATGATTATTCTCAAAAATCAGAGCTATTTTTGAACATGATGTGGATGTAGGTATAACCTTATATTAAGATGACTATACTATCTCTTACAGAGGCAATCTGACAGCGAGAGGGTCTTATAATCGGATCTCTTGACTAAGTTAATTATATCGTTCGTCGAAATAAAGGCGTCTTTAATTGGATTGCAGAATCCAGTGTTCACCTCAGATTGGTGCAATCTGTCTTTCAGGTCACAGAGAAAATTCGAAATGTCCTGGGATTGCGATACGTTAATTTTGGATGTTTGAAAAATTTTGGTGACTTTCCCAGCAGCAAATTTATAAACGAAAAACCAAAATTAAATGATCTATATCTAGTCTCTTGACAACATAGGCCGCTAGATCTAATCAACGATTTAGGCATTCAGGAAATTAACCAAATATATTTTTTAAAAAAATAGAGATAAATTCCGCAATGTTTAAACTACCTTCATTCCTTTTTGGACAAAAGGTTGATGAGGCCTATGATAGGACTCGCAACGTTAGAGTTTGTAGCCGAGTAACATTGTCCGAAGACAAAATTGACAGTTCTTTACTCCATGGATGTTATTTTCTCATAAGGCTTCCACCATATAATCTCCCACCAATGAGTCAGTGGTGAGACAAATGATACATTTGCGCCAAGGGAATGGCGAGGGTGCGGGAGTTGTTGTTGTTGGCTGTTGTTTTGAATACGCATGATGGCTTTTGTTGCCGGTAGATGGCGCCACAATATCTGTACGAAGGTTGCTTATTCAATGTCACGGGTCCCTTTGTGGAAGAAAGGACGATGAGGACGAAATAGCAACGTTAGAGTTTGTAACCGAGTAACATAACCACTAGACAAAAGTTGCACTCGTGTCCGGTGGATGCTATCTGGCTTATAAGATTCCCGCCAAACTTTTTGTAAGTGTGTACAACTGCACTTAGTAGTCGAGAGTAAAAAATAGCCTGGCCAATTTATATTAGAGTGGAAAAGAAGAAAATAGCTTGGCCAATTTATATAAGATTGGAAGAGAAAACTGCCCTCTCTAGCAGTTAATTACAGTTATTGTTACATTAAGGAGTTTAAATGGATTTATTACGTGTCTCCTCCTCGCATTGCATATTCTCCCATGTTCGTCACCCGATTTCTATGAAGATTCGCCCTATAACTCTTCCACTAGTGAACTGATGTCTTACTGCTGAGACAATGAGGATTTGGAAAGACGAGGGTGTTAACTCATGTGCTGTCCTCTTCATCTGTTCACAGTTCAAAATTACGATATTAGTCCAAAAATAGCCTTAGCCGTGATTTTAAAACTGGACGTTTGATACAACTAAACTAAACACCATCACTACAATATCTTTGAATATGAACCTCTAATACAGCTTCACAAAATTGGAAATGATCTCTCTCTCTCTTTTTGTATATTTACTCCTCACGTCGAAGAGAAGACAATTTGTTTCGGAAAAATAAATTAAATTTCTCATTATTCTTTAAAAATATATAAGAAAAAATGTGCTCATGGATAAAAAGAATCCATAAATGATCCATACATTTTGTTCAAAAGTTTCCGACTGCTTTAACATGTTGAAAAAGAGAACAGAGATGTGACATTCCATATCTGGTTGACAAAGTGTGACTACTTATTTCGATATCAAAAGGATTCGATTCGAAACATGAATATCAAACAGTTAACAATTAATATCATACAAGTCACCTTTCAGCTCTTTCCGAACCATAACCGCAGAAACCAGCATGATTTATGGAAGAAACAGTCTTCACAATTATCTGCAGGATAATACCATAGCTCAAATTTTAAATCGTTTTTAGCCCAATAGTGATCCTTATCCCAATACGTCAACTTTATTCACCTCATCTTGCATCACACGATTTTTTTATTTCCTATGGTAAAATTTAAGAAAACATTATATGCAAGTGATTACATGAAAGAAAAGTGGAACAAGTTATGAAAGAGGTTTAAGGTCATAAAGAAATGTATGGGAAATTCATTACATAAACATTTCATTATCTTTCCGTTTTAAAAGCAGTTCATAATATTCTTATCATTTAATACGGACCTTAAAAATGTATATATTTCTTTAAATCATATTTTCTTTCTTAAATGCAGAGAAAATGAAAATGCATGAAAATAAATAAAGAAAAGAATAAAATAAGCATTTTACCCTCATGAGTATTAGATAAATCCAACACATATTTAAATTGGATATTTTCTTGAGCGCCTTTATTATTAAAGATAAATTTTCCTCAAACAGAAAACAGTTAAGCAAGAAAAGTACCATGAAAAAGGCAGTGTTCGGTACAGAGTGGAAGAACACATTTATTAAAAAAAAAAACAATTTTTCTTTCAATTTTAAAAATTCAGTGTCTGAATATATATAAAATATTTTTTAAATCTATTATGGCATATTTTTGTATTTAAATTTAAAAAGAAAATTAAATATTTTCCAAACAGCAAATTTCTTTGTTAGAGAAATTGTTTACCATTAACCTTAAAGAATATCGTAACATCTATCACGAAACAAAATGTATAAAATATTTTTTTTATTTCAATATAGCAAATTCAACAATCTATATACCCTTATTTATGTTGTGATAATAAACGTTGCTTTGTGTTTGCATTTTTAAAAAATATATATTTGTTTGCATTCTGATGAAATGAGCATTTTATGCTTGCGCTTATTGCTTATATATGCTCCTTCATTTTTCTTCCTAATAATAAAATGTAGCATGCCTTTATTATTTATTAAAAGTTATCATCGCTTTACATGAATATAATAATATTTTATATCTAAATATATATTTTAAATTGAAAGCAGTTTGCAGAACCGTGGCCCAACATGAAGAAAACATATGTTAACTTTTTACTTTCGTTTTATTCCAGCAGCGCGGCACCACAAGCACGAGAAGGCATAAAAAAAAGAAACATTTATCTCTGGTCTTATATTCTATGATATTGTCTTAAATAACACACGTGTAGATATATGAAGGGAATTCTTATACTTTTGACCTTATGTTGACCTTTAGACAAAGAAAAGGGAGGATTATTTTAAAAGTATCTAGTTATATCAATGATTTATTATCCATACACTGGGCACGTTGACTCCATTACGCATTACCCTCATAGAACTGCTTTTGATTTAGTAAACAGAGAAAGGGGAATGGATCAGGAAATAAAACACTGTAGAATGAAGTCACTATGAACTAAGTTCGGAAAAAACTTTAGAAATTAATTACAAATGAAATTAGAGTTTAAAATATCATTACATATACACATGTAACACCTGATTTTGTGTTTAGGGTAGAAGACAGAGGTCTTACCGAAATTAGGGTGAAGGACAATTGAATTTTTTATTTTGTTTTATTCAAGCCCGAAAGGCACGCATTATTGCACAAACAAGACCAAACACAAACACAAAACAGAACAAAAGGTATAAAGAACATAATAAAAGGAGCGAAATCATTTATTTCTAGTCTTATATACCAAGAGATTCTCATAAAACTGATACCTGTCACATTTTGATTGGAATGCTCACACGTGTTGACCTTGAAAATAGAAAAGCAGGAATCCTTTAGAGAAATATATTCCTCCACTCGGTTCGTAGACTGATTGCGAAGTATTTTTATAAACCTTCATTTGATTTTTTAAATAGAAAAAGTGGAATGGGATCAGGAAATAAGAGAACATATTAGGAAGAAGTTACTATGGGATAAATTAAGATGAAATTTAGGAAATTAACGAAGTTTTAATTTAGATTTAAAAGTATTCACTACAAATATTTATATAGCTCGTCTAGACATTTTTTTTAGTTATATGAGATATGTGTTTATGAACGGAAAATTTCTTCTTGTAGACATCTTGTTTCTTCTATTATTTTAATATACAAGTATTAAAACATATTTATAAATGAGACTTCATTTGATTCTTATCTGATATAAAATGAACTTTAAAAAATATAACAAATCTTCTTAGAAGAATAATTGCAGTAATTTGATAAATAAAGAGAGAAAATTCAAATCTTAAAATATAGAACTTTATAAAATTTTTCAGAAATGCTTCCTTTATTGAAGATTATGTCTTGAGATCAGAAAAAAAATGTATCCACAGATGTTGAAAACATAGAAACATTTCTAACTGTTAGCAACTTTAAAAGCCTTCTATATCCAAAAGTGTAATCTGTATTTATGATGTAATTGTCAAATATTTTTTGAAAAGAGCATTTTTATTCGTAATAGTAAATGAATTGAGTATATAAAATCATAATATATAAACAAAATCATTTGCTTATTTTATGATGAATTATGCAAATCAAAGAAGTTTGCATACTTTAACTGCAATTATTATATAGAAAATTGATTAAATCAAAAAGGCTTCAAAACTCAATAAAAAATTGGTTAAATAATTTTTAGAAAGTATACAAAATGCTCATTATTATTGAATCAATAATAATAATACGGCAAATGGATATGTAATATTTGCCAAGTTCATCCCTTTGTATTTGAATGTATCATCTCTCGAATTATTCTACACAACAAAATTATCAATTTCATATTTAGTTTACGTCGTTTAATTATATTAACATATTGTTTTGGGAATATATGAGGACTATTGGTTTTGGACTGAATTTCGAACTCGTATTCAGCAAAGAAACAATGTACATTTTCTGCAATCGTGCAATTCATTCCACTTCCACAGATGAACGTTTATTATCAATTAATTTAATGTATTCGTGCCTGTTTACGTGAAATTTCTACCGTAGAAATGAAACAGTCATTCAATCTTTCTGGCTCCATATCTGATAGTTTATGAGAGTATAAAAGCCTCTGTTTGCTCAGAGATATACAATGAGTATTGTATATCTCGGCGATATACAATGAGTACAAACCGATTGTTTATATGAATTTAATCCAAAAGGTAATATTGATCTTTGGTTATGAATTAATCAATAAATAATCATACATTTTGAGGATAAACTGCAATTGATTTTCATGATTTAAAATTATGCTGCATTTCTAAATATTCATTTTACTCCGCCTACCTCAAAGGTTGAAATACTTGGAATGATCCAGATGAATTCAGTTCGAGAATCTTAAATTTGGAAATATAACCGAGTCTGTAAAATTAGTTAATTTTTCATCAATTTTGTTTATTAATAAAGAACATAAAGATTATAAAAAATATAAAAAGAAATCTGTTTTGCATATTTTAATGCACCATGTCAGACCATCGTTTCTTGAACGGCCAAGCACCACGTACTCGTGCACGTAAATGATATTTTTATTCGTTTAATGGTTTCATTGAATGAGTCACTTTAGTATTGCAAACGACCAAGAAAACTTTATCTCGCCTTCATTGTTTAAAAAAATAGATCACATTTCCTATTCATTTCCTTTCATATAATCGCGTGCTCAGAATGACATTTTTCTACGCTTTATTTGCTGTAGTCATTAATTTTTTTTTTTATTCAGAGCTTTTGTAAATGCAATGGCAACGCGTTAGTAAAAGCTGATTTTTTGAGATGCTCGTGCAGATGATAAAATTTTTATTTTTCGACGCAAAAAAACTTCATTCCCAAAATAATATGTTCTGACATGATAAAAAGAAAATTTACAAGTTTTCATTGTTACATTTAGGTTATTAGAAATAACGAATCCGATACCATGACTCATGACGGTGATACACAACTTCTTTTAAACAGATGTGTACTTTTTTGCTGCAGCAACTAAGGATTAGGTGGATTCATTTAGCCTAGTTATATTAAGTAGTTAAGCAATATTAAGGCTTTTGGGGACATGTGATTTTAATTCCCGAATCTAAAAATTAGACTTTACATTGAGCCAAAGTGGTGTTAGCAACCTACACTCGGGCTTGAACAAAAAAAATCACGACCTGTTGCTTCAATAACAATCAATTGATTGATTATTATTCTGTTTAGAAGTTACTAAATAATAGTTTTTAGAAGAATATCGTGTTATTTTGAATAAAAATAGCAACCAAGCCGTTCATCTTTCATCAAATTTTTGTACCGTGTCAACGGTAAGACTTTTGAAAATTCCCCGTTCTCACAAATATAAGAGTGATATTTCAGTATATCGAATGTTGGATTTGCCACAAACACCTTTCTGAATTTGATAATCTGTCTGCGAGAGCAGCAAGATCTAAAGAAATGATAAAATTAATAATTGCTTCTTAATGTATTTTTATCTTCAAACGCAATACATGTCTTCTTTGTCATTTCAGAATTAGCAAATTTATTATTATTTTTGGTCTTAGGAATGTTTTTTCTTTGTTTGAAAGTCGAGAAAATTGAATTATGGTGGAATTCTTTTATTTTCGTTTCAAGCTTCGGGAGCACAAAATTCAAAAAGACTGCTCAAAATTCTATTCCAGCCAGGGGCTGTAATTATTCTTCACATAAATAGCACAGCTTGTTCGTTTTAAAAGTGCTAAACATTAAAACAAAACAGAAACACTTTTAAGTATGGAAATAAACTGAATTCATTAACATTTTTCTAGAATCACGGAAAAATGAAAGAAACAAGAAATTCCCGTGATTTAGAGAGCGTTTCCATGCTATAAATTTAACATATCAAACACGCCTCAGGGGAGACATAAGACAAAACAAGATAAGATATATTGTAAAAAGCAGTATCTGCCTGGAAGAGAACTAACTGCATATTTTACAATCCGGCGCCTTCTTTTGTTTCAGGAGTGCGAAATACGCTTTACGAATTGATTCGCCCGACCAAACGGAAGAACAAAAAAGAAATGATAAAAAGAATGAAAAGAAATCACTGATTTTCTTCCCTCTGATCGATGAATACAAAAGTAACTCGTTATAAATCAAACAGGGCAAAGCAGTTTATTCAGAGTTGAGGAGTTGTAGCACTGCTGGCGAGATTTAAAAATAGCTTTTCGGTCAGCATGAATCTTCCGCGAGATGGGTTTTAAAAAGGACGATAAAATATATCAGATCGAAGCTAATAGGATTTTATTTGATGCAAACAAATTTATTGCTGGTCTAGGAATAGAAATGCTTTAAGCCGAGAAAAGTTGTTTAGGAATTCGTTTAGAGGACCTTGAATTTTTAACCTTGACCTTGAAGGATAATTAAATAAACAAGGACATCATATTAACGTTGCATTAATTAATACACACAACCGAAATGAATCTTTGTCGGAATGCAATTCGCAATAATTATTTATCGATAATAAATATTTATCGTATCTGATTCGATACCCATAAACTACTAGGCTTTAATTCAATATTATGTATTTTTTCCAACATTAATCTACCAGTACTAATTATAAAAAAGCACATAATATCAGATCTCGAATATTATCCCAATAGTTTATCAATTATTCTCTCTAAGAAGAATGGTGACAAAAGATTATCTGACATTAGAGTCGTTTATAGAATAAACAATCCCTTAAAAAAAGAAAGGTTCTCAATCATTGAAATGCAATCAAATCAATCAGAAATCAAAAGTCGTCCACTTTTAGTTTTTATAAATGTCTTTAAAATACAAAATATACTAAGTGGTCAGTAGTTTTTTTTAAGATATTATTATGCTACTTTCAAACTTGAAACAAAAATGTAAATTTATAACTGATTTTTCACTGAAAATATGAAGCCCAAATATTTTGTAATTATGCGTTTTCAATAAAAACTCATATATAAAAATGTCAATGCCAGTGTTTGAATGAACCTATTAATATCATTTAAATTTATTTCATTTAAATAATACAATATTGCAGTTAATCTGAGAAAAAAATGAATACAATATTCTATAATGCACTGAAATTAAAAGATTCCTAATTATCGAAATGCACTAATATTACAGCGAATTTGCTTTAAATGTGTATTTTAATGACATTAAATAAATGCATCCATTAAAGAGAAAAATAAAATGAAAAGTTTTATGAGCACGCTTTTTATAATATGACCCAATAAATATTTTCTAAAGTCATAACATATGTGGAATTTTATTAAATAAAATGTTATTGTATTTATAATATTTTAAATAATATTACTACAATAACACTATAGTCTTGATATTTTAATAAATAATTAATGTTGTTACTTATGGTACTTGTCACAGAAAAACTCACTGAAAATTTTAACCCTTTCAAGGGTCATGGAAAATATACTTTTCATCAAATTTTTCAGTTTTTGTATGAAATTATATAGATTGGCCTGATTTCTGACCAATGTAACAATTAGACTGAAATTTAAATTTTTCAGCTGCTTATCTCACATACAATGATGTATCTTGATTTGTTAAAGAATTACTAATCAACTAATCAAATTAAATTTATTGAATAAGCTAAATGAATCACTTTAATTAAGCCAATCTTAATCCTAACACTATTTTAATATATCATTAATAAAAACGGACGAGCTTTGACGTCTCCTGTTTAATGAGCGTCATTTAGGAACAAGAGTCAGACTTAGCTACTCATGCGTCACAGTCTTTTCACGGGCGAACTTCAATCATACCATTCATTTAAACATCATAATTTAGATCTGAATCAGAGAACCATCAGAGAAATATGAACGAGTACCATCAGCGTTATTGTCTCGCTTTGGAGGACTTTGAGGTTACAATAGATTTATACGTGCACCAGCCACCATGTACACTGGGAATCTTTGACAGTCGTGGTCTGAACTCACAACTCAATATATGCAAATTCAACCCTTACCAACAAGGCGAACCCGACCTCAAGAGAATAAATATTAAATTGAATTATTTGAATTAATGACAATATTTAAAAGACTCATTATTATAAAATCATATTAGTAAATTATGTATTCGACTTGTTAATGAATAGTTTAAAAATTATTTTGAAAAGATTAAGTTGCATTAGGCGTTTCGAAATATAAATAACGCAAGAGTTTTATAAACTAGCTCTGGGAGCCGAAAATTCAACGAATCTATACATTATCACAAATACTATAATAAATACTACTAATAAATAAAACATTTCCATTTTGTTCCCATCTGTATATGTAGTTCCTATAAATACATTTTAAATTTGCATAATGGAATTTATGACAATGCTTAGTTCTCCCAATTTAGGTTGAAATTAATTAGAATTGGACATTGAAATTGTTAATGAATAGTTTGGAGTCTCATTTGAAAATTCTCAATAGCATTAGGCTCTTTGCAAACAACTAGTTTGCATAGTATAGGAAATCAGTAGCTCTGTCGGAAGGGGATTCAACAGATCTACGCAATCTATACACGAGTACTGTAACCTACTTTACAAATCGATGGAATTGTTGCATTCAGTTTTCATAGAATTATATTTAATATAGTAAATGCTTTTAAAATACTTTTCATAAATATTTTGACGGTTAAATAATTTTGTACTGTATTTGAGCTGCATAATTGATGAATTCAGGCCATATATTTAACTTTAAAAGGATTATTCATTCACTAAGTATTCTAACAAAAAAATGATATTAAAATTATTTTGAAAAATGTAGACATTTGTTAATAAGTTCTTAATCTTATTCTAATCTATTGATGTTAAATTAATTTAGCCAAAAGCTTTATTAATTTCTATGCTCACATTTATCATCGTCATCCTCAATATCCATGGTAAAGACTTTTTATCTCTACTTAATGAGAAAGTAATTTTTTTTATTATTCAACTATATTCAGTCAATTAATTTAATCTTAAAATCATTATTTATTATTTGAATCTAATTTGAATTTGTAAGTCGTTTAATTTGATAAGAGCTGAATCAAGTTTTACTAAATAATCAATAAACATAAACGCTTAAATGTAACGTTAAAAATTTTAAAAATGCAAAAAATTAAGTTTAAAGAATACTATAAGTATTTTTTTAAGTATTTTTTTAAATCAGAACACACACAGAAACACAGACTCACGCGCTCACTCGCGCACCTTTTTCTGCTATACAAAAAGTGCAAATCCTTGGCAAAATAATTAATTACGCGAATGTTCATTTCTTCTTTTTTCCACACATTCTGTGGATTTCTTATTCTTTATTTTCTTAATTCTTATTTTTTCCACATATTCTCTGCTTTCTGTATCGCAAAATGCTTGTATGAACCTTTCCAGTATCGTAAAATACGTGTATAAACGTTTCCTGTATCGTTGAACGCGTGTATGAATGTTTTCTATATCGTAGAATGCAATTATGATAAACGTTTTTTTGTTTCGTTGAATTAGTGCTGATGAACGTTTTCTGTATCGTATAGTATGTGTATGAACGTTTTCAGCATCTTACAATTCATGTATGAACATTTGCAGTAACGTAGAATGTGTGTATGGGCATTTTATGTATCGTACAATGCATGTATGAAAGTTTTCTGTATCGTAGTATTTTTGTACACATTTTTCCTGTGCATAAACGTTATCTACATCGCAGAAGAGAATTGTACAGGAATTTCAGACATATACTATGTAATGGACTGAAACAAAACTGTGGCATGTAATTAAACGTCAGTAACAAGAATGATATCCCAAATTCCACTTATCTAAGTTACTGTGTGAGGGGGATAAAGAAATTGTTTTACTCACGCCAAGATAGGCAATATTCGCTTTTTCGGAATGTTAGCCAGGCGTGTGTATTAATCGGGCTTTAATATTGACATAATTTCGAACAACTCTGCTTTTGAAGAACTGTACTATTTTTACAGAGTAATAAAGCCTTTAATGGTGCTATTTTTATATTATTCCTACTTTGTTCTTTTGACTCTCTTTCGTTTGAGGCTGGTATTTGGGACATTGTTTTTCTATGCGATTCTACTTCCCATTGTTTTCAAAATCCCCTCCATGTTTGTACGTGGAGTTCAGAAACATCCTGTATATTATATATCGTGTATAAGATATTATTATCATATATCGACACTTTTGTAGATAGTGAAATGACTTTTTTGTGAAGGGTAGCTTATTTTTTTCTTTGCTAGAACGTTTAACAATTCCTTTTTCTGAACAAAGTATAAACAAAATTTAATAGATCTGAATTAATTCTTTTACTCAACATGTCTATGTTTAAGAAATTTTCTATTAACTAAAAGACTTATATAATTCTCCACGAGAAACCTGATAATACCGATTAGGTAACATATCAACGCTGTTTGACATCTGGAGTTAAATAGAATACAATGACAACATTAATCGACAATTTTACTCCAACTTTTTTAAGTATCAAATTCCCTTTATTGAATTATTTCTTCTCCAAATATCATCCTATGTTGGAAAAAAATAATTAAAAAATGTTTTAAATGAAATAAAGTACAGAATTATTTTCAATTTGCAAAGCAGTGACAAAAACAAATTAAGCAAATTGTATTTATAATTAAATGAAAGGAGAGAATGGTATTAAAAAAAGGACAGAATCATGCAATAAAGATCTTTTTTTTTTCTTCGAGATCCCGGATGATAAGACTTGCATCATCAGTGGAAAGAATATATCTGTCTGAGATAACTAATTTAATCTACAAAAACCTCCATAAAAAGAAGCGAAAGATCCACATTAGAGAAAGAAATATAAAAAAAATAATAAAAGCGCGGCTGTATGCTATGAATAAAAAAGATTCATTCCCAAACAGTCAGTTTAATGACTCGTCAAGAATCTTTTTTAAGAGAATTCTACTCTTTATGAGCTGTGTTAAGTGTTGCTGCCCTGGAAGAATACAAGAATTAAAATGGCTTTTACTAAATTAAACCTGGAAATTCTGCTTAACCTAATATTATTCAAAATTATGTGCCAAGATAAAATATTAGCATAACACATTTTGCGCTTTGTAATTTAACGAAATAAAGAAATATAGCGAGTAGTTAAGAACATGTGAATTGAATAACAAAATTATATTCAGTAAGTCGCTTTCACTTTTAAAACAAATTAACATCTTGCTACTTAAATTGTATAATGAATTTTATTTATATTCTAAAATTATTTAAATGTGCATTTTAAACAAAAAAATATTCGTTTCAAAAATTGTTTAGTAAAATATTATTTAAATCTAACTTATTATTTTTTTTTATTTTGTTTCATTTCTTTTTATCAAAGTCTTGTCTTTTTAGATTATGTCTGCAAAATACAGTAAATTAGTAAACAAAGAGACTAATATTCCATTTCTTGTCTTCTAAATTCTATTTACCACTTGACTAATATTCGATCAAATTGCAAAAAAATGTTGTATTAAAAAAAAACGAACTATATTTGGATATCATATAAATGTGAAGACATTTGATCTAAAATTTTTGTTTATTTTTAAGAAGAATTGTTCCAGAATTGTTTAGGTAAAAAGTAATATAAAAAAATTAGGCAATTCCTATTTAGGTCAACAAAGGAAAAAATTAAAGTATTTTTATTAAATAATTAAATTAATAAAAATATGTATATACATATGACAGAATCACAATATTAAGACGCAAAATACAAAGAAAATTTCCTATCAACTTTTTATTCATCTTTTAAAATTTCCTTCTTAACGTTAGGTACGAGAAGTGACCGGCAGCAATTGATGACAAAGATTATTTTTTCAATTTTAATTTTGAGAAAAACTTTTCATTATCACCACTAAGCCACAACTACTAAGTCAATAAAGAAAATCCTTTTCGTAATAACTGCCAAAATAACTTTCTTTCAAAACGTATACTTAAAGCAAACATTTTCAAAAATGTATTAAAAAACGATTGATTTTCGCAAGAATTGAGCTCAATTTATTCACCTTTTTACGAAAAATTCTGAAATCCATTTATTTTGCTGACTGAGCTTCTGCCTGTTTATTTGAATTTTTATTACAATACTGAAATTTTATGTATAGTATTAAATTTTACTCTAAATTAATTAATGAATTAGTATTTGAAAAACTGTATTAATATCAAGTATCATTCACTACAAATTAAAAATATATATATTTATATATTTGAACTTGAGGGGACGAAAAAAAGTATTTTATTAACGATTGAAAATATGAACAAGATTATATATATATATATATATATATATATATATAAAGAGAGAGGGAGAGAGAGGAGTTATGAACTAATAGTATTGATTGAAAAAACAATATATCGAATTTTAATTCCTTTTCATAAATTTCATAATACAAGAATAAAGAAAAAAATAGAAATAAAAATAGTGTCGAACAGAATCAAAAATGCTAAAAATTATGTTATATGAATAAAGTCCTCATTTTTTTCATTTTTGAATTTTATATTTCATTGCATTAAATAGTACTTCAACTGAATTAATGAAATTCCTTTCATATTTCTTGGCACTTATAATATCATAAGCATGTTTTTCGAAATGCATGCAAATCAGGAGCAAGATACGGTAACAAAGGATTGAATTCGTTCATGTCTTTTACCATTTTAGAAAAATAAGTTTTTAGTCTAATAATTAACATATATCAGACTAAAATGCAGAAGTGAGATTTTTCTTTCTTAGTACATTGTTTTTAGTTTTATGCTAGACAAAACAAAAATTTTAGCTACTATATATCGCTAAGTCCCACCTCTCTTTTTATGCAAATATTTCTAGAATAATCAAAGCAAGACGTTTAAAATTCAAGGGAAGATAAAGCAAAAAAAACAGGGGGAGAGGGTGGGAAAAATGAATAAATAAAACAAAATATGAATAAACACTTTAGAGTTAGCAAGAAACGAAAGCGAAGTCAAAGCAACCGACTCCGAAACACATTCGTATGCATTTATGCAGAGACAATGTATACAAGTAAACTGTATAAACAAATACTTGCAAATAACATTTTTTCACATGAATATGTGAATATGAATAAAAACGTCTCGCATAGATGAGTGAAACGACAACTTCAATAGCTTCTTTCTTTAAAAATATAAAGAGAAAAACTGCTTTGTACGTCGTTAATATAGATCCAGCCCAAGTTCTGATGAGATGTTTTGATGTGTACATGAAAAGTAATTTCTCTCTTAAGTCCTTAGGGTGATGTTTTATAATATGCTCCACTAAATGTATAGTTCTAAGTGCTATATAATAACACATAAAAATTTATAACTTCAGATGAAATATCCATTAGACAAAGACATACAAAAATGTGTTAAAATAAAAAAAATTTCATATTTATGCTAAAGAATAAATTCAGACCGACGTTGTGAGTTTTGAATGAATACCCTCATGTAAATAATTCTAGAAGAACATATCTTTTGATAATAGTATTTTGAAATAAGATGTCTTATTCAAAAACGAATTTATATGAAACGGTGAAAGTGTAAAAATATTTCATTATAATAGTAACGGGTATTTGATTCTGAATACATTTTGAGGGGTGGTAGAGCTTAGAGTTTGGAATTCAATTATTTGGTAGATTTAATTGTGAAATAATCATATTCGAAGATAACCGACATCAGCTGTATTGATAAGATGGATTTCGTTATCAAACGGTAATCTATTTCATATTTAATGTCAATAAAGAAGCAGTATATGGTGTTTTCGATTACATAAAATATGTTAACAAAGCTTTAAATTTTCACACATTGGATAAGCGTGGGGGGTCTAGAAAATATGCTTTAGTTAGTGATGTAATCTTCCATTCAGATACAGATCAAAATCAAAGTTTAGGCTCAGTCTACTGATTCTAGTATCGGTAGCACGGATTACCATCTGAAATAGAAATTTAAAAAAAATACCCTTGATTGAAAAGAATTAATTAAAAAAATTATTCCTACTCAAGATCAACAAAGAAGAATTTTATTTTTGCTACTTTTTATTAAATAATTACAACATAAATAATTCATCTAAAAATGATTGATTTTCTCGAAAATTGAACTCGGATTCTTCATTTTCAGGCGAAAAATACTAAAATCCTTGGATTTTACTGATTGAGCTACTGTCTGTTTGCTTCAATTTTCATTACACATTTCTAAAACTCTAATTAAAGTATTAAAATTTAATTTAATTTAATTGATGATTGATTTGAAAAACTATACCAACATCAAGTTCAAAAATATGTACATTTAATTGACTGGATGAATAAAAATTAAATTATTAAGGATTATAAATTTTAACAATGTATATTTATTATATAGGAAGAATGTAATATAATAGCACGTTATTGAAAAAAGATTTAATTTTAATGAATAGTAAATAATTTTAATTGGAATGTGTATTATGTCAGGATAATAAAATTTAAATTTTTGTTAATTATTAAAGGTATGTTTTTGATGCCTTAAATAAAAATACAAATTTCTATCATTAAAAAACATTCAGTAACATTTTTCACGTTTTTACAAATAAGAAAATAAGTTATTTTTGTCATTCTTTCGGTTTTAGAAATTTATTACGCATTGCAGTTTGCAGAATTAATTTTTTCACAGGCTATTATGATTACTAATATGCTACCATGCAACAAACACAGATTCTTTATTTTTGTAAATATTTCACGAGTTTTTGGAATAATTTTGTACTAAATGTTATTTCCTACCTTTTTGTTTTTACCAAATCTGCTTATTCGAAAAATCATTATTTTTTTTATACTAAAGATTGTAATTCCTTGATTCTGATTAAAAGATATATTCATTTTAATTATCGTATCGTTTATCATATCAAAGTAATTAATCATATATATCAATTAATGTCTCAACAGATTTCCCAATTACACAATTTTGAGTGCCGTATAAATTATTCCATTAAAATGATTCTAAATATCAGTTACAGGGAACATCAATATGCCGAAAGTAAAATGATTTGATACAAGACATTATTATTCACAGTCCAGCTGAAATTTATCAATGATGCGCGACCTCACAACTCAAGTTCGGAATATTTGAAAATCTGATAAAATAGATACTGGAGAGGCCTCATCTGATGGACCATTAAGATTCGAGTGAGTCTTGGCAAATGAATCATTTTGGCAGTTCTGGTTGTTACGCGCAGAATTAAGTAACCGTTATGAAAGCCAGTGGTCATGTAATTTCGCTGAGATCTTGCTTCCATGTCGCCACTGAATCAGGAATGAGAGGGGTGCTCAATATTATTTGATGGCACGAGGTGTTTATGAACACTCAAAATCTGAAAATTTATATAACTGACGTTTAGTTACGTTTCTATAATTTTTTTATTGTTTATATTTTTTAACTGCATCATTCTATCATTATATTTAATTTATCCTGCGTACATTATATTTCCTACATTCATTAATCGATTCATTGTATTTCATACATTCATTAATCGATTCATTGTATTTCCTACATTCATTAATCGATTCATTATATTTCCTACATTCATTAATCGATTCATTATATTTCCTACATTCATTAATCGATTCATTATATTTCATACATTCATTAATTCATTCATTATATTTAATACATTCATTAATTCATTCATTATAGTTCATATATTCATCATTCTTCATTCTTTTATAACATTTGATTACATCATCCTTCATTCAATACATTCATTAAATTAAAGCATCCTTCATTCATTACATTCATTAAATTACAGCATCCTTCATTCATTACATTCATTAAATTACAGCATGCTTCATTCATTGCATTCATTAAATTACAGCATCCTTCATTCATTATATTCATTAAATTAC
>JAOUZG010027119.1:7190838-7209108 GCA_026289955.1 Argiope argentata
TATATTAATAATGTGTTGTGTTTAGTTTATATATTAATAATGTATGTGTGCTTATATATTAATAATGTGTTGTAAGTTGATAATAGTATGAAGGTTAAAGCGCTGGAGAAACATTCAAGAGACCAGGGTTAAATTTTGGTTCAGCATTTTTTGCTTTTTCTAATTAATATAACAGTTTACCGACATTTTTAATTAATAGCATTGTCATTTTTATGAAAAAATTAATATTCTCTTAATTCCAGGATTAAAGTTTAATTTTAAGAAGAAAAATAATTATAAGTATGAATGATTTTTTCAGTATTAAGGATTACTTAAAGTTTAAATGATTATTTCAAACTAAAACAAACAATAGAAAAAAGATTCTAGCTAAGGATAGATCTCAAATCTCCTGAATGTTACGTCAGCGATTTAACCTATTAACTAATCGCTACTCAGCAGCGGCAACACATTATTATATATATAAAGCATGTAGAAAGTTTGAGAGCAATTTTTTCGAAATTGTCTGGCTATTGCTTTTTAATATTTTCGTGAGAGAATGTTCTAAATGTATACTACCTTTATACTAAATCCCATCCAGAACTGGATTTTTAACCTCTTGTCCTTCCCTAGCAAGTATTATGCTTTATTATGCGATAAAAATATTTTTAATAAGCATTCCTTTTTTTTATTACCTCAGGAAACATAGTATATGGATACTTCTTATATTCACAGCATTGTTGACTCAAATTATCATTAACTAAAATGTATATCGTAACGAAAAGTTTTACTTCATTCGGTTAATTCTGTTCATTTAATATCGTATTTTAATTAAAATTTAATTAATACACTCTTAAGGAATATATTGAGCCTACCAGTGATCATCTATGATTACATTCGTTATATTTTTCCATATTAAGCAACAAATAAAACTGGCTCAACCATCTATGAAGTTTGGTATGTTCTGCATGTGGCTCTCTGCAAATTCCTTAAATTATTTTGTTTTAATTTTGTTAGGGCATATCATTGCCTGATTTAACATCTCTTTTGGACAGTCAATGAGACACACATATTGTCCCATAAGATAATTAAATAGGCTATGAGGAGGATGTTACATGCCCGAACAAGAGACGTGATCATAACCACAAGATCTGAGGCATACAAAATGCCTCAAATGATAATGAAATATTCTATTACGGAGATATTACATGTTTGAACAAAAGAAGGGACTATAACAGATATAACTATAAAAATATGATTTTGTATAACCCTTCATATGCTCGGTATATGAGGAATATATAAGAGTTTATGAGGTAATTATTATGCATATTATAGGCATAATAACCGAGTTAAATATTCAGATGATTGGCAATTACTAATTCCATAAAGTAAAGGTGGAGATATCAGTGTGTTGGGTAGTTAAATAGAGGTTAAATATAAACTTAATAAGAAGAGCTCAACGTTTATAAAGTAATAGACAGCATTACAAATGTAAAAATAAAGTTATTTTTTAGCGTAACTATTAAACAACCTAGTATTTTTTGTTATCTAACTTTTACCCTGTAAATTTCATATTTTTCGCTATCATTCTATTAACGATAAAAATTTTATTTTTCCCATTGTATTTATTTTTAAAAAAGAATCCGTGTAATTAGTCATTTTTTGGATTCTTTGGACGATTTGCATAATCAAAATAGGTCAAGTTCTTAAGAAATGATAACATTAAATTTTAAAGAGAAAACTTTATTGCTGTACATTTTCCCCAGTAATGCTAGGACCAAGTCTATTGAATTATATCATATATATTATACATGCATACATAAAATATCAATAATAATGTTGATTTTTATGCCGTTGTTTGCCTTTATATATAATATTTTTATACGTATTTATTAATTCATAGAAAAAAGTATTTGTTAAATTTGTTTTCCACGTATTATTTTATACGATGCACAATTCTTAGGAAATATCTTAAAATCTAAATGCATATTTGGCAAATTATCCTAACTAATCATTGACGACTATCAGAAATATATTTTATTTATTGCCAACCTGTAAAACTTTCTTTCACCGATACGGATATATATTTTGATATCGTTTTTAGTATAGACAGGCACAAGTTTCTCAATTCTCGTATTATTCAATATTTTATCAACTCTTTGAAAATGACAGTTTAGAAGAATTTTAAATGAATACATCGAATGAGATACGACATTTTAAAAAGAGTTTGAGAGAAAGATTGGATATATTAAAATAAGAATTTGGATTTAAATACAGATAGTATTTTGAAAAGTTCAGAAATTTTTGAGAGTATTTATTCACCAAACTAATTTTTTCCTTTTCGTATAAGTAGAATTTAGGAAGCATTTTAATCGCCAAATCATACAAACTCGACTTTTGGATATATCACCATGTTTCAGATATCTGACTTCTAAAACCACATGTATCGCATTAAGTCTGCTTGCGAACTCGATAACTCAAAAACACTTTGAATTAAATGAATGAAATTCTATTTATGAACTTACGACTAAATTTTGAACAAAGTCAATTCACATAAAAGCTTTTCCTGGCCTTTCGAGTACAAGGGTCCTGGATAATTACAAAACTCACGCACAAAAAAAAAACTAGACTGATAAGATTTTGGTACGCCGCCAGATTAAGAAAAAAATTTGATATGTACCTGTCTGTACCTTCAGATGTATATGAATATAAAAATGCACGGCTGTGATGACTTAAAGGAATTCAAAATGTAAGCTAATACCGTTATCGTAGAGATGCATTCAGTTGTAAAAGTTAGTTAACGGTCTTTCTTCTTTAACGAACTTTCCATTTTTGGGCAGACCTCTGCGTGAAACGGGGTGTGATATGATTCCTTTTACTGGATCCTTTGCGTCTAATTAGTCATCACGGAAGACAGTATGAGATCGTTCATGTTCGCAAATTGTCCATAAAGATGCTGAAATTTTAAATTAGAAAATGAAAGTATAATATCACCAACTTCACAGCGATTAAGTTGTGCAGTGCTAACAGTGAATTTGCTCTTGCAATTTTCTTTTCAGTTTGCCAATTAACTTTATTAAGCTAAATGATATAATATACTAGAATTTTGTGAATTTCTCAACTTTTTTTATATTTTAAAAATGACAAAGAAGCATCGGATAAAATTAGAAAGCCGAATTTCTGATTCATTGCTACAAACTGTTGAAAATCGTTTCGGCTAAATATATATCCGATGTTCATAAATGCAATAAAATGAAGTTTCTATTAGGATACGCTTATCAAAAAGGAATCCTTCCGTGTTTTCAATTTGAAATGGGGATGAGATGCGCCCTACATGGTGGTTGGATCTCGTCATCCTTGAGAGTACACAAATAAATGAGAGTTTGCCTCCTCCCATCAATGACAAAACGTGCTTCCTACAGGAAAGGTTACACTGGGGCCGGTGATGGCCTTTACTACTCAATCACAGTTTCCACCAGTATTATTACTGCAGCGGTAAGGTTATTCAGATTTATGGTTTATGTCATGTGAATTTGTGTGGGTTAGATAGTTTGATATGACTTACCAAGAATGGTGCGAAAATGGCATAAGATTAATTTTGTTGGTGATAGGTGATCTTTATGGCCAATAAATAACAGCTTTCATTGTGTAAGTTATCATTTATAAGAAAATATATGAAATTATAAAATTACAGTTGTAAGTGAAATATTAAATTATACATATTTCATAAAAAATTTTATTGAGGTTGAAGTAGATCAAATGAAAAAATTTGGGAAATACAATAAAATATTTTGCTTCAAGTTACTTCTCTACAAGCTATTACTGGCGTTTTCTCTCTCTCTTTCATATTCTGTCTCCCTGTCTCTGAGAGTTTCATGCTACAAGTACTGTTTCATCTCTCTTTATTAATTTTTGTTATGGAGAACATTCCAATAAAGAAGTCGTTATTACCATTTGAAAAATTTGAGATCGTATCAATGCAAACGTAACTATTATTTAAAACTTATGTTTTTCCTATGATTTTTGAGAGCATACCGAACAATACATTGGACAAAAAAAGTTTATTTCATTTATGTGAGGGAATGATAGTGCTATTGTTTCTTATGGCACTTGCCATGGACAAACTCACTGAGGTAATCAGCGATTTAAGACTAATCAGCGTCTCTTGTTTCATAGAAGCGCCAACTAGGGCCAAGAGTACGACTTTAGCTACTCACTCATCACAATCGCTTGCACAGCCCCTTTTTACAGGGGCTCGCATTCACACCTTACAAATAGAGCACAGAAGAACAATTATCCCCAAACAGGGACTCGAACTCAGGATGCCCAGAATACAGGGAAGACGTTCTACCCCTAAGCCAGGACGCCGGCTTGGCATGAGTTACCCTCTTTTATTTTGGGATAGTTTTTTTTAATAATTAATCGATACACTTGATTAATAAAAGTAATCATGTCAGTATTAAAACAAATAAAATAAAAACGGAATTCTAATGAACTAAACAAAATCTTGTCTTTTTTTATTTCAGTCATTTAAACAGCAAAAAAAAATATTTTACCAGCAAAGAAATAATTAGTAAAATTAAACAGAAGTTGCAGAAAATATTGCTTCTCAGTCCATAAATATCAGGAGAGAAGATGTAAGAATAAAAGCACTGGATGATCATAATAATGGAAATTAAATATGTATTAAGGAGATTGCGTCCGTTCGGAGCAGAAAATATACCCAGTGACAACAGATTCCGCATCTATTGCTTTGTCTCCGATGTGGAGATATTGCCTCCCATCCAAGTTGGTGGATCGGGAGAGCTGTCAAACATTTCTTCTACTGGTTTACGGGCCTTATAAGTTTTTTTTTCCTTTTTTGTCACTATAATAAATCCAAAGACGTGAATTCTATTTTCTTAAAAGCTTCCTAGTTTTCCTACCATAAATTTGATAATATATTCAGTCTGGTTTTAACTATATTATAGCTTTCTTGGAATATATAACACAAAATATTATATTGTAGCTAATTTTGGAAAAAATAGAAAATTTGAAGAAAATTTCAGATGAAAATTTTTATCGTTGTACTTGTGTTAGAATTTAGAGTTAAATAATGAAATTACTTATAATATTTTGGATTTTGTGTATATTATCAGTGAAGTGAATATTTCAATTATTCATAGAATTCAAAGTTATTTCAAATGAATAAATGGTCTTGCATTTTTAGTTATTTAATGAAATAAATTCTTATAAAACAACATAAATCATACTTTATTAATATAATATTAATCCTTAGTTTAACAATGTTACTTAAAGTTTCGTTTAAATCTGGCTTTCTTCACGAATATATTTTTCTCGCAGTATTTGAAAGAACACGAAAAAAATATTCCAGCAAGAAACATATCAGCTTAAAATAACATTAAAAATATACTATACATTTAATTAATTAAATTATCTTAATTAACGAAAAAAGGCCTTTTTCCCTCGGTTTATTCTCTACAAAACTTAACTAATGGTTAAAAAATGAATTTGAAAAATTGACGATAAAACAAATTTAGTAAGTTAAAGGTAATACATATACATTATTTATATTACTCTAGTATAAATCCCATATCCCTTTTATATCAAAGCATACTTTTCTTCGTATTGATATTTATATTCTAGAAACAAAAATTATTTCAATAAGAAAATTAAATATAAAACAATTTTATTAAAAATATGTTTAGATATTCAAATATTTTATTACGAAATTACCAGACCTACACAGCGATGAGTGTGTTATTTCATGTTATTTACTTTAAACTATCCCATTTCTTTCATATCGATAACAATTAAGGCGGATCAGTTGGAGATCCAATTAAATTATTTGCATTTAGTTCCGTTACTTGATTTGATGCCTCTATTTCAATTTGGCCGGGTCTTGAAGTCGCCAAACTTCGCAATGTCCATCGATTGAGCGAAACCCGACAGATGTTTTTGAAGTTTTGGGAAATTTGAACGGATATATCGGGAAATAAATCCCTTGTTGGGTAAGTGGTTTGAATGCATTCATGCGTGCAGACAATCCTGGCTTCTTAAGATTTGCAAAATATATAGCGATGCTGAAAGGTTTAAGAGAAATGATGGAATGTTTATTCTTATTTCCCTTGGGAAGATCCTGCCATTGCATTTAAGCTGACTTATAGACAAAATCTTGAATATCTTTCATGTTAATATATACTTTAGCTTCAAAATGCCTTAAAAGATTATTTTTGAGAAGAAGGGAGGAAAAACTTAGAAAAAATTAAAATACTATCTGTTTATATGTCCTTTTGACTGTATGTATCTTAGAGGCAAAATAAGTCAAAGAAGAATTTTTGAGGGATTATCGTAGAAAATTGAAGATTTCTAAATATAATTTTTGATTGTTTTTATAGTAAATTCCGAATTTCTATATAAAAATTTTTGATTGGTATTTTATAGAAAATTTTAGATTTTTAGATTGGTAATTTAAAGGAAAAATAGAATTAAAAGAATCTAAATATAATTTCTTAATTTGTTTTTTAGGAAAATTCTAAATTTCCAAATAGAATTTTATAATTTGGTTTTCAGGAAAATTCTAGATTTCTAAATATAATTTTTTAATTTGTTTTCCAGTAAATATCGACATTTTTAAACATAATTTCTTAATTTTATTTCTATAGGAAATTCTAGATTTCTCAATAGAATTTTTAAATTTGTTTTTATAGAAAATTACTAAACTAGAGACAACTGGTTTAAACATATAAATAAATTGAACTAATGTAATGAGATATGCTTAAAATGAAGTTTAATTGGAATAAAATAAGCTAAATCCACAGCATCCACAAACAATTATTATCTCAAATTTGTCGTATAATATGCTTCTAATTTTATGCATAAAATATTCTATTAGTTCATAATATGCTATTAGTTTATAATATTATATTAGTTTATTTAAATATTTAAATTATTTTAATCGCAAGCAATAGGTAAAAGTGAAAGCAGTCATCTCTTTCAATGGTAACTTGAAGTCTAACATTAGTTTCCAAATATATCTGTGTAATTTCTCATAATAAATAAGACAACATTTATACATTTAGATTTTTCTTGGGTACATGAGTATGGTTTTTTTAAGGACTTCTTACTGGGAATTTACTCAAAGTAAAAATAATAGCTGGAAATTCAAGTTCAAAATTATAAATAATAAATAAATGGAGAAGAGTAATGCTACCGATTCTTCATAAATTAAAATTAATTATCACTTAATACTATCGATTATTCCAAAGTAACAATTATCTCTTAATACTATTGATTCTTCAAAAGTTACAACTAATTATCACGTAATATTATTAATTATTCCAAAATTAAAATTAATACTGAAACGTTTCACACATGTTTCAATTTTAAGCCCTGCGGCATGTTCCTTTTTCATTTCCAACTATTAGGTCACACAATATTATATATATATATAGTTCAAAATTTCAATCGTTAATAAAATATTTTTTATTCATCCAATCAAGTTCAAGTAAATTTTTTAAAACTTGGAGGGGATGACAGTCGATGTTAATAGTTTTTTTAAATATTAATTCATTAATTTTTTATTAATTAATCAAAATATAATTTTCTCGCCCTTATAGTAGCTCTTTATGGTAGTTATAATTGTTAGGTCGGGATAGCTTGATTAGTTAAGAGTTGAATTCGCATCTCTTGAGGTGCAAGTTCAAACAGGATCACAAAGTTCTCCATGTCGAGAGACACATTTGGGGGTACTGAGTGAAAGGTGATGGTTATTCAGGTGCTCAAGGGTCCATACCCTCAGAAACTCTGCACCCCTCCTTCCGTTTGTAAATCGGAACACGAGAACAACCATTGTATTTATTAAATAAAAAAGTAACAAATAAAATATTTCCGAACTTCCTAAATTTTTCCTAATATCCAAAGTAAGAACTGGTTTAAAAAATTGGTTTTTGTATTACTTGTTTGCATTTAGTTTTATTAACTACATGTTGGTTCTGAAATTGAATTTAATATCCTTAAGAATCAAAGCGTTGTCTAATATGTTCAAACCATATCAAATTTGAGTGACTTGCTATTTAAGAATTACACCATCATCTTTATCTTTACTTATAATAAAATGCGATGTGTGTGTTGGCACTGTACAGGCCAGACTGTTCGACATACAGCTACCAAATTTGGTATTTGTATACCTTGGGTCCCGGGAATATGCACCTCGGAGCCCTTTTTTGAATTTTTAATTAATTAAAAAATAAACCAAATTTTGAATTTTTTTCGCTATAACTTCCGAAAATATTACAGCACAAAAATGATTTTTGCATCACATTAAAGCTTAAAAAATTAGCTTTTCCATGATACTCAAGTTTTGACCTATAAATTAAAACTCTTTTTTTAATGAATTTTTTAACATTTAATTTAATCGTTTTTTTTTCAACTATTTATTTCTCAAAAATAAAATAAAAATAAAATTTTATCTTCTCGAGGCTCTCAAAAAAAAATCAGCTTTCAATAAAATGTTGCCATCACAATTTCAGAAGTTCTTATTTTAAAAAAAAGATAATTACTACCAAAAATAAAACAGAAAAATAGAATTTTCATCGCGTGATTATATCAAATGAAACAAAAAGGAAATGTGATATTTTTTAAACAATAAATACAAGAGAAAATATTTCTTGATCGTTGCAATATCAAAATTAACAATTCCATTAAAGAATTAAAGTAAATAAAAATACAAAGTAAAAATATATTACAAAAGTGCGACAGTTAAAATTGAAAAAGAATTTTTTTAAAAGCACCAAACGATAATATTCTGAGAGCGAGATTAATTATTTAAAAGCAAGAAATCTTAAACGAACTTTGAAAATGACGTCATTTCAAAGAAACGACGAACAAAAAGCAATTGATAATAAGTAGAAGTAAAATATTTTTGCCTTCGTTTTTTTTTTAATTTTTAAAACAATAAGACATGTTTAGAATAGTTACTTTTACTTATGTGAAGAAGACATTTTGTGCAAGTCAAAGAATTCGCTTTCGTGATTGTAATTTATCTGCACATTTTAATGAATCATGCGAAATAAAAATGCATCTTCTTTCAACGATTTCTGCAGACATAGTATTAAAGCTATAATGGTAAAAGCAGGTCAGTTATTTCAAAACGCTTCTATCCAACAAGCATGCGTAATAATTAAAATTGCAAAATTCGTAAAAGCATATAAAAATATTTTTTACCCGCATATTTCGGAGACATCAAAACTTTCTAACCGAAACAATATCATGTTCTCACATGAGAAAAAATAAATATACTATCATTCTAAACATATAAAGATGTCATTTTCGGCACGTGTCTGTATAAAATGAAACAAACATGAAGCATGATATTTTTGGAAAATAAATGGATGGAAACGTTTTCTATGATATTTCACTATATATATTTTACTAATCCAATCAAACAATTTTATTTAAGGCAAATATGGCTTAACATTTACAAGGCATCTTCTGTAATCGGAGCCCAACATCTAATTTCTTAATTTTTTGGGGAGAGATATAAATAATCTCTTAGCAATTGGTCCAAGTGAAATATATAATTATAGATTTAGGGAAAAAATGCTGATGAATTAAATTTTTACATACATCATATGCTCTGTGAATCATATTTAACAACATATTCTTGAGACAATAAGTCCTTAAAAAAGTGGCATTCCAATCAACTAAATCAATCATCGAAGCTGATCGATCTATGAAAATTTCAACATAACTATTCGATATAAACTGGTGATGTTAGATCACTTTATAAAGATATCAAAGAAGCCAATCAGAGTTACTCTTGAATAATTGGTCTAGATTATGAAAATGCTGATAGTTCTAAACTTGCAATATTCAGAACTGAATAAATCAGCCAAATTTGAAGATAAAAATGCTTATTTATTTAATTAGAAGTTGAAATATTAAGAATATTTTACAAATATGAATCTATAAGACCAAAGGAATTTTAACCATAATTTTTTGAAATATATTTATAAACCTAAAAAAATATTACTGAGAGCATTTATATGCATCTAAAAATAAAATTAAAACAGTAGGTTTCAATTAACCTGTGAAATTTTTACTGAATAATTCCTAGAGATCTTATAAATAATAATTTTTTTATGATGTTTCAATTTCTATATTGAACATAAAACTTCAATGTCGGACTGTTCTGCATTCAGTTCTTAGTTTTATTTAAAGACATGTTTAGATTGAGTAAAGATGTCTTTATATTAATTGATTTTTCATCATTTTCAATTTAATTTAAAAGTGAATTTTACGTGCACTGATAGAAAATCAGAGAGAGATGCGGATTTCAAAGATAGGACTGCTTAAGGCCTACATAATAGTATAAGTGAATTATATAACTATCGAAATTTGAAGCTTAAAAATATTTTGCTGAAAAACTTATTATGAGACCAAGTTATATAAAAAATTATTTAACCCTTTAGTCGGCATTAATATTGGCGAACCGACTGGTCGCCAAAGGCGGCTAGTATGTTCTATAACAGAATATATAAACACAAGTGACATTGTGGCAGCAAAGGATATATTTTTTTTGTGTAAATCCCATTATTTTTTTTCACTTTACGGCGAAGATCAATATATTCTATAGCCGAAACTGATGTCATTTATATAATAATTTAGAAGTGTTCTATAACAAATTTAAGTACATACTTATATCTATGATGTGCATTTTTCTAAATGAACTTAATGTATATTTCAGTAATAACAATTACTGCAAACAAAAATAATATTATTACCATCCTGCTATCGAAATACGGCAGTTGATATCCTGAAGAAAAAAAAATCTTGAAAACGTACATAAGAGCTACATTTAGTATTTTCACGAAACAAAAATATACTTGTTTCGTTTTTCTTAAAAAGCAACACTAAATTATCATTCCACAGAAAAAATAGCCACAAAAGAAAAGAACACATGCTGTTTCACAAATGAACAAACATTTTCTTCCTCTAATGAGCGCCATCTATTTTTAGAAAAATTATCTTTCGAAAACCAAAGAATAGTTTCAGAAGAATGAAGAAGAAAAACCCTACTAATTTGGAAAAAAAAAATGAAAAGAATTGGAATAAAAATGTGTTCCTTCATAACTTCTTACAGGATTGTAAAAAAAAACAATTGGAATCAGTAAAGAACCATTAAATTTTTTATTAATTTTTTGTAGTAGTATATAATCAATTTTATTAAACTATTTTTTATTCATTATCTTATTAAGAATAAAAGATAATAATACGCATTGAATACGAAAGGAAATAAAAGTTGGAGTTTGGCTTAGGTAGAAATCAGTAAGTTTGGGATATAGGGTTTGAAGTAGGAGAGCTATTCAGAAAAGTGTATAAGAGTTTAATTACTTTTAATGGATTAATAAAAGTAATATCTATGTATTGTAACAATCAATGTGGTTAATAACAATTTTTTTCACCAATACATTCTGTTAAAAGTTTGAAATTCATATGATCTCTTCTTTATATAATAAGAAGCTCAAAATTGCAATTGAACATGAGAAGCTCCAGGTATAAAGGTTTTCTATCGTCACCATTGTGGATACAGCAAAATGTGCGGGATCGGCTTCCCCCCCATCAATGACGGGACTTACTTCCCAAGGGAAGGATTGTACTTGACCGCTGATGATCCTTAGGACTCACTGCCAAACTAACACTAAGGACCTGATCACCCAACACATCACCGGATCACAGCTCCCGCTAGAGTTGCTGTTGTGGCGGTAAGGTCATTCAGATTTTTCTACGCGTCGGTGGGTGGATTGAAATATTCGGTTACAGATTATATTACATAAAGGGAAAGAAAATAAAAAATCGGGCTTTTTAAAAGTTTAAAATAGGCATGAGAATGAAGAAGCTCTGTAATTATCTATTCATAAGAATTTCAGAATTAAGACAATTATTCCATCAAAACTTCTGAAGCCGATGTCCTGACACAAGGGTAGCTCGGTTTCCTCTTTTTCTGGGCGTTCTGGATTCGGGTCCCTCTTCGAACATGATTGCTCATCTGTCCTATCTGTGATATGTAGGGAGCCATGCACCATGTGAAAAGGCGCTGTGCAAGCAGATGTGATGCTTGAGTAGATGCTTGAGTAGATGTAGTCTAGGTCCTAGGTAGAGCTACTAAAACAAGAGACGCTCCTTCGGCTTAAAATCTGATTGCGTTAGTGAGCTTGTTCATGGCAATTACCATTAGAAACAACAACAAGTATCTTAAATGTAAACTCGCATCTCATATCCTGACCATTACGAGTAATTAGAAATATGCTTTTCTTCAAATTTTCAATGATCTATGCTGAACACAACTTTGAAAAATATCTCCTGAGATTTTGTGGTAAAGAGAGTCTCTTTATAAATATAGGGAAGATACGAGAATGTCTGTTATAAGCAGTGTAAAAAAAAATATTGAAGAAATCTATAAAGCTTCGTGGGATCCAAAAAGTACTGACAAAGCATTTTGGAACTAAATGGATGAATGATGATAAATCGGATTTCTGAAGAAATATTTTACGATCAGCAGCATGAAGAAGAGAATAACGGGATAAAAATCTACAGGAATTCTAGTATCATGCTGGTATTTTGTGCTTCATTGAAAATAAAAAAAATCCATAGCTACAATCCTTTTAATGCTCAAATATATTTTTAATTTAAATATATAATACTTAATATTTCAAAAAACTTTTGCATAATAATTATTTATTAAATCATTATAATATCGATCACATAAGAAAATTTATGAATATCCTCAATTTCGAACATGTTTTATCATCCTATAGAAATATAATTCTAAACTTTTCACAATGCTAAGCCAGTTTTTATTATTCCAATTTTGATTTTTGATAAATATTTATGTTTTTTAAATGTTCTACTTTTTGTAAACACACGATACAATATATAAAATAGAAATGGTCTGTGAAAGTTTTAAAAAAAAGTCGTACACAAGGACTAAAATGCACTGAAAAAAGTAATAAAATAAAATAAACTGATTAAAGTATATGTTCAGAAAATCTTATAATAAAAAAAAAATCAAGGACTTTTTTATTTCTTTAAATATAACTTAATTTTATCAATTCTAGTAGAGAAAGCAAGAATGTCAAGACATATTAGTCAAAACAAGTTTAATACAGATCAATTAACACGTATAGGGCATACGCAGGATTTATGATTATCGGTATTTAAAATTTTCTTTTCAAGACGTCAGGAATCAATTCCATTTCTGACCAGCGTCTTGCCTCAATTTTAATGTCCAAACATAACACTCGAGTATTTTGATTAAAAGTTTATACACCGATTTCGTTCCACGCGATTTCTTTTTCGAACTGAAAGTAGAAACAACTTTCAAATTCCGAAGAGGTGCAGCGATAAAGAAACGGCAGAATGGCGACAAAGATTTTCAATGAACATTCATATGCTTTTATGAATGATGACCTATTAAATATTAAAAATACACAAGGCAGTAAAAAGTATTTTTATACTTCAAAAGAAATACTGAATAATTTAGTATTATAAATATTTTTCCTTCCATTATAAAATAAGTTCTGGAATATTTACAAATCGATGATGTAGCATATATAAGTGTTATTTGTAAGGCAGGGAGTTGACAAGCAAATCTTTAAGTGTTAAATAAAACAATACAATAATGTAATTTTTAGTAATTTGTGAATTCTGGAATAGATACTTGTAATATTACATCAAGTTATTTGCGATAGAGTTTAGAGTACTATAAAGGTGTAAACATCTATAGTTATAGCATGCCTACGAGGTTATATTGCAGCTAACATCAAACAAAATATAAAATTTTCTTAAAAGCTACACATTATACTATTCATAGTTGTAAAATGCTCCGATAGCAAATTTAATTGTGATCGATTATACATTTCCATTTAGCTTCCATTACAATTTTATTCACATTTTTAATGGTATTCAGCTGCTAATCGCAGAAATCGTAAAAATATTAGTTTTTGAAACTTGGCACAATTTTCTTAGTTGACATCTATAATATTATTTCTTTAGTGGCTTGTGAAGGAATCAAACACATTTATTCAAGTCTGTTTCTTAATATGTTAAAATACACAATTCTGATGCGTCGTAATCCACATACATCAACTGTACTAGACGAGCAATGGTGGACTAATGCAGTAAATGAACAGATGTAAATACATTATAGAAGAAATAAATTCAACGGTTGGAAAATATGATTTGCATGAGCAATATCGAGTATGGAATTTTTTTATGTTTCTAGAATTAAGTATCAGTTCAATATTCTATTTGTGAAATAGTGCATATTAGATATTGTTAGTTAATATGATGTGAGCTCATTAGTTATCTAGATGAGTGAATGGATCAACAGAGCAAGGAATGAAGTGCTGAAAGGATATACATTTTTATTTAATATATATCTATACGTTTCCAATAAATATGCTATATGATTGTAATTTTTTCTAAAATGCTTTAATTTTTTATACTTGAAATATGTTTTGGCAGGAAAAAAAACGAACGAGTTGTGTTAAACGAGTTTCAATTCATTGACTTCAAAGGCAAATTTTTATTTTTCTTGCCTTCAAATGAATTTGCCGTTTCAAAAGGATCTATGGAATAAAAATAAATAAAGAACCATAATGTTTAATATTTGCTTTATAGAGCAATGAATTATGTTACGTAGAACATAAAATTTAGTTTTGGAATTCGAGTTCCGTGAGTGAACCAAAATTACATAGGTATAGAGTTAAATCACATGAATAGAAATTCTTCGACGATTCAAGCAGAAAAAATTAGTTTATTTCATGTTAGCTTATCTTATTCACGTATTTGAAAAAAAAAAGATTTAATAAATATAAAATTTTAACAGTTTAATAAAGGGAATACATTTATAAAAAGGTTTTCCAAAATTATAGAATCAGTTAGGTAAATATTTTTCTTATGCAATATTAACCATTAAATAATAAAATAAGCCGATGGAACGAATTCGATTTTGAATGTACATTTCAACATTCTAATGCCACTTTGTAAGTGAAGTGACATTGATAGCTGCAGAACTATTTAAAAGTCTAAATTCAATGGATTGGATTTTACGAATTTCCCATCGAATAAGAAAAGCCAAACTTTTGAAAGTTTCGGGTTTTTATCTTTACTTCATTCAGAAAAATAACTTCGCATTTCAATCACTTCTAAGCAGAAAGAATAAATATTTCAGAAAAGGATCCGAACTATTCCTAAATCAAACTGCTTTTAAAATGCAGTTAACTGAGCTTGAATAGGAAATATATATAAAATACTTTTACCAAACGTAGATAGTTTAAATTGCATACTTGATAGATGTAACGAAATGTTCTGCTTCATCAAAAGCGTTCACAAATATTTATTTATCGTCGCTGTGGTACTATTTAGAAATTCTACTTTAAAATGATTCAAATAGAGATTCTTTCTTATCAATATACCGGGAATTTACAATATTAAATTTTAATGTATACGAGTGAGATTAAAATATGAATTTATATGAACATTTGCATTTTTATAATCTTAAAAAAATAGTTACGTGTTTGTTTCCTTTTATATCTTTATTTTGTCTTTATATATATTGAAAGACAATTTTTATAAGCATTGAAAAACTTAAATGTATTTTAAGAAAAACGAGTTTTTAATAATTCTTTTTTTATGGATATCGTGGTATTTAAAAAGCAATCAATGCATCTGAATAAAATTCCTCATTTGTGCTCATTATATGTTATGCAGAAGGTAATGGAACTAGGATGTTGATATGACATTAAATTTTACAGAAGTGGATTTATGATAGTTTCAATACATTGTTGATTAGTTGCAAAATTGTTGAAAAGTTCCGAAATTTCATATATAATCTCCCATAATATACACAAAAATCTTATTTTTAAATATTATTCTCATATAATAGTTACAAAAGAATACGTTACACATGTAATCTTACAAAGAAAATGAAATATAGTATTTTTTTTTATATTGAACAATCTTAATTTATATATAAAGGCAGAAATTCACATCAAAATAGGGTTTCTCTTCAACAGCTATGCATACACTTAAATAATTTTACTATTACTTATCATTTTATCTATATATAAATTTTTTTAAAAATATATAAAAATTAAAATATTTTTTTGTCAAAAAATCCTTTGTGAATCCTGTCGATTACTTTAAATTATTGATTTTTATTGTTAAATGTAAAAAAAATCTTATATTTTTTTCTCTTACCTTTAGAATACATAAAATAAATATTTGGAAGTTATACATATGCAATCAAATTTATGTATTCGATTACTTATTATTCAATCATATTCAAATATCGTTTCAATTCTATGAGATTACCAATGCCAAACATGTAGTATTTTTATATTTCCCCCCTATTTATTTATAGTTCTGAGATTGAATAATAATTTTGTTTATGGATAATAAAATTTAATGTGGTATGCAAATTCATTTGAGACGCTTTGAATATTTCTTTAAAATAAATAGTATAAATATTGAGGTGAGAAATATTAGCCAGAAAATATGGGTGCATCGAACTTATGTATATGCTGTTTATATTTATAATGAAATTTACAAGTCTAGTCAGATGAAAAATATTGTCGTATCGGGCTAATACAAGTGTGCAGTGCATTTATAAATAAATTTATCAGTATATTTTGAAATGAGAAATAATGGAAAGAAAATATGGGCGTATTCAGCCAATACAAGTTCAGAGTACATTTATAAGGATATAAGTATAGTCTATAAATTTATAAGCATAGACTGGTATGCTTGTCAGACTATATTAAATTAATGATGCTGGATAAAAATAGATTCAATGTAAATACATCATAGAAGGAACACCATAGTCTGTAATCATTAACACTTAATAAGTTTTAGGCGTTATTGATGCATATTAAAGTTCAGAATAATTCAGAAAGAAAGGAATTATTATATAAGGTATTAATAAACCAAATATAAGACATATAAAGGGTCAAAAAACGATAACTAAAAAAAACATGTTTTTAAGTTGGCATTTTTTTAATTTTTTTTATTAAATTAAAAGATAAATATTAATATTCATTCAAAACTATGTATTTTAAAGGAATAAAATATGTTTTTAAAAATATTTTAAGTATTTTAACCATATAGATTAATTACTTTTTAATAAATTATTATTGAAGTCTGGATGAATAGCAATAATTTAACACAGAAATAGTTACGATGTATAGCATGGAACACTTAAATTAAAGCATTGTAATAACTTTTTTAATGAGTAGATAAATTCAGGGTCGGACTTTTTTCCCATTCGTGTATTTATAAATAATATTTATACTGACGATAAATGAAATGGACATCAAATGAGTTTAATTCGTTGTTTATATCGCAGTCATGGTCGAATAACAAATCTTTGACGGTGAGTAAATGGTAATAATGTAGAGCAATATACAATATTTTTAGATAACCTTGGAAGATCATCAAGGTTAAATTTCTGCTCCATTGAAAAGGCTGCATTTTTCATAGAAATTGTCCCATTATTTTCCTTTTTTAATATCCGCATATTGTATCGTGAAGTTCCCTTTTAACGAGCAGACCACTGTGAATAAAGGTGCTTTGTCATATAAAATGAGCTAACAGGTGCGCATGATCAGCTGCTTTGTAGATAAATAGGCGTAATAATCTTTACGATTTGCATTTGCTAAAGTTCGCTAATTTTGCCATAAACACAGGAAAACCTTTACGTTGCTGAAAATTTCCTATCATATTTTAAAAAAAGATTTTGCAAGGATTTTAGTAATTTAATTGGAAGTAGAAACTTTCACAAAAGATTTAAAATGTTAATTTTTTTAAAAAAGGATTCATAAAAATATTTAAATTAGGATAATTTAAGATTATTTTGTTGACAATTATTTCATTTCATTAATTTAAGGCTTTTAGGAGCAGTGCACCTTTTAAAGTTTCCGAGTAATTATGCTCATGTTGCATTTTTATTAATAGATATTAATATTAATTGAATGTGGCTTTAAAATTGTTTCCCCCCATGAATTTTAGAGAAATCATGATAATGATTTCTTTATCTTGATTATTATAGTTTTAAGAGGATTTTTTATATTAAAGTTTAATAATAATATTTTGGTTTATAACACTGAAAATGAATTTTCAAGTTATATTTAAATTGAGAATCCTGGCAGGAAATAGAAATGTACTTATTTCAAGTCAATTCACTAAAGATGTACCAACCGTATTCGCCATTCGTTTGGTTATCACTGTAATCCA